>JABASP010001574.1:0-27765 GCA_019776565.1 Sminthurinus signatus | reverse complement strand
ATGTAAATAGGTCACACTTGTAGGAAGGACGACAAATGACATTTTTAAAATAATTTATTTTTTGTATAGTTTCAATCCTACTTGAAATCCTTGAATAGATTCATATGATCTATTTTGAATCCTCTCGAAAATTGCAGAGCCGTTCCGAGGGTCAATATTCGACTTGAGAACGTCGTCGAGTGCGTGAGCATAAATCATTACAGCATCGTACAAATAAGCTCCTTCAATCGGAAACTGTACATCACAAAAGACAAGATGGAAGACAAACATGAAATTGTTAACAAAAGTTTTATCTATTTCATTTCAAATTACAATGTAACAACTTTCTAAATTGAAAAAGGTGGCATTTATTATGAATTATGAATAAATGTACAAATTGTACAAATTATACAATGTACAAAGACCTTTCAAATTGAAACTGATTTTCATATTCACAACTCACAATACCAACTAAATTAAATCACTAAACCTGGGAAATAAGTTCATAATTGGAAATTAACACTAAGACAAATGTTCATTTTCATGTTCATGAATGCTCAATGTTCAATGCTCAAAAGGTCAAAGGACTCACCACTGCGTCTTTGAATATTTGAGGATGAAACGGTACAGAGAATGGCGGTTCAGCTGAACGATGTGCAAACTGACGGAGGATTTCCCTGTAATAAGTGTCAAGTGACAGGTTGGAGATGTACAGTTTTAAATTGAATTAAACAAAACTTTGAGTTTTAATTAAATAGTTAGTTTGCTTCTCTTTTGCTTCTGTACACATGTGTCTCTATTCTCTATGTACTTTATAATTTATAATGTATAATGTATAATCACTATATAGTCAAAATAGTCTCTAGTTTCTTTATTATGGCAACTTACGTGTAGTTGGATTTCTGAGGCGTGATTTTGAGCACGGATTTGAATGCATTTGAACCGTTCCGAGTAGACGACCGAATGTATCTGTCGATCCAGGCTAAAAAAAATAAAAGAAAGTAAAACCAAAGTTAGTGGTACTTTTCCTTTCTGGAGTATTTTTGTTATCTTTTAGTTTTATTAAAAGCAACGCCAATGTAAAGTGAGTGTACTAAAAATAAATATAAAATTACATGCTACACATTGACACAACTTTTTACTGTTCATTTTATGTATAATAAAATGTGTAAAAATCATAGATCACAGATAAATGAAACAAATACTGAAAGAATGAATCAATTTCTTTTTTTTCTTACGGAGTTGAAAGAATCCGACGGCGTTGGATGCGTCATAAATTCGATCATCCACTGATATTATAATGTAGTCTCCGGTGTCGAGGAGTTTCATGTCGTCCAATGCCCTCACCAAATCCACTAGAGCCACGTGCTCTCCAATGAACACGTACACTACAAAGAACAAAGAACATACATAGAAAACATACAGAATAGAACAAATGTAGAAAGTAGAAAAGCGTATGCTCCAAAAAACCTTAAAATTTTTATGCAAATACGAGATACGCATATTTTATCTAGTGATACATTCTCGATTCTCAACATTGTAACATGATGTAGTCATAATTCAGATTCATATTCATATTCATCTTCATGCTTAAGACAAAGGAAACTTTCTCCGAATTTTGAATTCCAAACTCCAAATTGCACACCAGTGGAAATTTCTTCCTTGCCGAAAAAGTTAAAACTTTATATTTTGAGTTTTATCCTGGTTTCTTATTCTACTGTATTATCTTACCATGTCTTGGAGATTGGAGATAGATCGTCGACACATTAAATAACTGGAACATCTTGTTCATTAGTTATTCATTATTCATATGTTCCAAATACCAGAAATGAACCGTTTCTCTATATTCTTCCTTTGTTATTAAAAGAATTGGATTATTTCATTGAAAAATCTCTTGCAAAATTAACTAAATGTTTTTACAAGGAAATTCAACTGTACATTTCAAATTTAAGTGGAAACTCTTACAAAACAAATTCGTGTTTTAGTATATCCTGTCGCAGGATTCCTGTGCGTTTTTACAGTTAAACGTAAAACAAAACAAGTCGTGGTCGTATAATGAGGAGCCTTTTGATTATTGAAGCTAAATCGTGAATTTTGAAGAGTCTTCATCCTTTTTCAACGTCGGAGATTGATGATTGATGACATGAACAAGAGTTACCGATAACCGACATTTTATTTTTGATAGCTGTCAACCTGTTAACGGTTAACACAGTCGTGCAATGTCTAATGTCTAGTTTGTGCATAATTGGGTTAAAAAAGGTTTGTGGTTTACTTTTTATCCTTAAACGTTACGGCAACCACTAGTCTCCACAAATCGATAAACACATCATCTGAGAATGGCAACTTTTTAAAAGTAACAGGAGCGAGCAGTGGTGAAAGGTGAAAGTGGATGGATAATAGATAGAGAAATGGTACAGAGAACATGGAATTTCATTTATTTAGGACAAGTGCCAAGACAAGTTACAAGTTACAAGTTGCGGTAACAGTCCATAATATAATGATTGTTTTATAGGTTAGGTAACATCCTCTAGGCTCTCTCTGTCTCTCAACTCTCAAGATTCCAGATCGGTATAGGGATTACCGGACTCTTATCTCCTCTTATAAAGACAAATTCCAAATCCAGATGTACATATACATAAACTATATCTAAACACAGTTGCAAGTTGCAACCTGAAAACTTTTGACATGGTTTTATGTGTACAGTGTACAATATACAATGTAGTCTACGTCTAAAGATGCATGTAAGTGTTAATCATATAGAGGGAATAAACATGTAGAATGTAGAATGTAGAATTCCCCTTGGACTAGTAATCTCCTCAAAATGGTTCTATTAACTCACACTTTATCTATCCGTAAATATTATGGTTCTTTTTCAAACGATAAAGGAGTAGTTTTTTTTTCTACCGATCTTTCGACCTTTCTTCTTCTTCTTATTCGTTTTCTACTTGTTTGTGGTTCGTGTACATAATAGAATGTACATATAGATATTCATCTTCTGCAGAAGATGGTAGTGTCCTCAAGGGAATTAGCTGTCTGGTCTTTACTTGGTCTTATTCGTCAAAGTAAGGGTAAAAATACTTGCAGACTGCAGACTGCAGACATCTTGAGAACTGACCTCCTTAAACCCCACACCTTAAAAAACCTTCACTACAAATACTAAATACTAGAGAATGAGGGAATGTAGACGGGCTTGAGACTACCGAGGCCAAACCAGAAAGCTGTTGAACTATAAAAGGAAAACATGCCCAAATAACTTGTGAAAATATGATCGATTCAATAAAGAAAAAGCCGGTGTAGAGTGTAGAATACAGAATGCATGTTTCATGTTTTGTGTAAGGTAGCAATACTAATAAATAAACACAAGCATCCACACTCACTCTTGACTCCCAAAGTTACAAGCAAAGAAGAAGGTAGATTGAAAGGAGAAAGTAACCATTTCACTGCCTACAAGATAACTTTTATTTACAGACAAGTGCTAATTGTAGCAAATTCTGACATGCGCTTAATTTTTTATCTTGTCCATCTCCAGGTTCTTTGGGATGAGGAATGAGAAACAAGGAGTCATCTTGGATTTTATCCTCTAATCTGATACTGCATCTGAGAATCTAGAATCTACAAACTAGAAACTAGAGCCTAGTGCTGGCCCAGTTCCAGCACAGGAAAAGAGAAACCAAGTTACTTGAAGATGAAAGATCAATAAATGATCAAAAACGACGTTGTGGTAAAACAGCATGGAATGTAATTTGTAATTTTTCAATCTTTATCAAAAAAACAAGTTTGCCCATTACCCGAAATACTGCGTAGTTTTTATGTAAGAAAAAATAAAAAGATCTAGTACAGATTATAGATCATAGATAAATAACATTTGAAAATTTTGTATATTTTTAGTTTTTTACATAATGAATTTTGAAAAAAAACTTGACTAGACTATAGATTTTTACAAGTCTACAACTGTAATCTGTATCGTAATTTGAAGTTGACAGTGATTTCTAAAGACACTTGCACTCAAGTTTTCAAACTCAGATGAGATCTCCGCTGTTTTAAGATTTTCGATTTTCAATTCACGAGTCTCTTTATCTCTTTATTCTCGTTATATTTACAAAAAAGAAGTAAAAGCCGTCTCAAATAGGCGATTTAATATACATATAAAAATCTCCTTTGATATACAGGCATGTTCTAAGGATTACATGTTACATTTTGTAAAAAAAGATGCATCATTTTTTGCGCCTTTGAAAAAGTCAAAGCAAAAGAATGCAAAAAGGCCATGTTCATCTTTCCTCTAACATACGTATTATGCATTATGTGATATTTGTAATGTAGTATTTTTTTGTCCATTATAAAAAAAAACAAAAAGCATGAAACATGATGTAAATGTACATTATACATTATACATGGTACATGTAGTTTGATATACACATGCTGTTAAAGAGCACTGACTCTGGTGCTGTTGCTGGTATTTTTATGCAGTAGTTGTTGTTGTTGTTTTGTTCCCTGTTCCCTCCAGCTGCTTCTGATTTTTTCCCCTACACATTTCCATATTACTTCCGCTCCACTTCCGTAACTGCTCCGTTTTTCAGCTCAGATTAATACAAAGAATCAAAGAATGGGCTCTGTCACGTTTCCTAGATCAAAAGTGATTTGATTGGACGCTTTATCGAATAGTTTATATCCAAAGTCTACAGTCTACAGTCTACAATCTAAAGTCTAAAGTCTCCATGATACAAAACACTACATATTTCATGTGTGGGGATTCTTTGGAAAAATAAATACTCTGTTCATTGTTCATAATGAACAAAGACGTCTTTTCGGATTTTCACCAAAATGAGATTAAAATTAAAGATTTAGAGTCAGATTCAGAGATAGTGAAACTTGACTTTTAAAGCATCATGTTGATTAAAAAGGTTTGGATGAATTTTACTCTTGGGTTTTCATCCTGGTGATTTTTATACCAAAGTAAATGTAGAACGTTGTATTTGATGGAAGAGATTGGAAATCTGAAACGTTTAATTCCAGCTAAACCCGTCTAATTTTTTAATGCGTTACCCTGAAACTCCAACCTCTAAACTGGAAACTTCAAACTCCAAACTCCAAACTCGGAAGTAGGACGATGAGCTTATATAATACAATTAAATACATATTATCCCGGTTTGTTTACAATTTACGATTGAAAGCCAATAGCTTGGCCTACATTTTACAAATCTCTTAAGTCATCTCATGTGCTCCGTACTTTGTACTTTGTACACTGTACACTGTACACTAAAGCTATTGTGAAGAAAAGATACAACTACATTGAATGTGAAGACTAGGACGATCAGAGCTTACAAACTTTTAGATACTTTGGAACTTGGAACAAGAGTTAGTATTGCACATTGTACATTGTACATCTATTTAGATAGTTTTCATCCAATTTTTTTTCGATTTTCCCCCCTAGGCTAAAATGTCACACACACACTTGTATTGAAGAAAGTAAATTCAAACACAGGTCAAAGTTTGACTTTCCAATTTTCCATGCCCTAGTTATTTTTACCGCCATAATATTTGAGACGAAAAATAAGGAAAAAATTGGATCCAACTTTTTTTTGGACGGAAAGTAAAATTTAAATACATGATACATAATACTTGATGCATGGGGAATGGAAAATAGAGTTAGCGTTTCATAGACAAGTCAAAAATAACATGGCGAGACGTGAGACGTCGCCTGCCTATTCTATTGGATCAGCTATCATAACTTGGCTCTTGGTTTTTTGGTTTTTGTCCAGCTCCAGACACTTTTTTTGCGTGCAGGAACGACTAGCAACTAGCATGCCAGAAAACAGCACAGAAAAACAAGTATTCATGTGACTATCTGTAGAAGGAATGAAGCGAAACAAACTTTGACAGTTTCAATACACAAATACCAACTAGCAAACACCACATACATTGACTTGCAACTTTCCTATTACAAGTTTCCCTCAATCCTCAATAAATACTGAACAGATCACAATTTGTATATATAAAAGTCAAGAATACCAAGAAAAAAGAAGATGAAGAAAAAGAAGGAATACGACTTGAGCTCATTCAAGATTATTTCTCAGTTTTTATCATTCACATTTCACATTGTACATGAGAAGATTTCTTTTCAGTATTTCTTTTACCCTTCAAGTTCCAAGTTACAACTTTCAAGTTTGATTCCTCTATCAGTTTTACATTAGAAAACGGAAACTGTTTCCTTTCACTACAAAACATATTGTATGTATTTATCTACTGACCACTGCGTTTCAACAGTGTGTCAGAGAGAGTTTTCAAAACTTGTGTTGAATTGACTCAGTTGACGGTTTTGTTTCCTTGTCTAGTTGTTGCTAGTGTACGAATAAAAAGTATACAAAAAGTAATAGATACGTAATACGCAGTATGAAATTCAACTTAAACCTTTTGAACATATTCCTGACGTTCTATTTAATCTTGACAAATCTTCTTCCATAAAAAACATTTCAAATTCCAAATTCCAAACTCTTTTCATCCCTTGTAGTTCAGTTTCAAAAAAAAAGCATGAAAAATAAGAAACTTGCGAGATTTTGGAAACTGTCCATAGTTTAGCGTATACAAACATTTGAAATTAAGTATCTTTCACTTTTCTTTGGAATTCGGAATTCAGAATACAAAACTTGCTAGATTTAAAAATAAAAGTATATTTTTTTATGATTTTTTCTATAAGTGTGTTAACAAATACATTGAAAATTGGAGAATTATTTTTCGTTTATTTTTAAATGTTATAATGGAGCTAAAATGTATTGAAATGACTAATAAAAAATGAATTAAAAGAGAAAATCTCTTACCTCTGGTCGTTTCATAAGACTGCTTGACAATTTTCTGCATCTTGCTGAATTGGTCTGGGATGTAATCGGAAACGCTGTGGACACCAGTAATATTGATCCCTTCCGCCTTGGACAAAATCTGGAGGTGACGTTGCGGAAAACATGAAAAAAAAACAGAGCAATAAAAATACATGTTATTCAGCTTCATTTCTTTCCTCACCTCAAGAAATAAGAAAGAAAACAAATACTTTTCTATTTTTGCGTCTTAGATACGAATAGAAAAAAAGAAAAACATGTTCTGTGCACAACGCAACAGACGTCATAATCATCAGAAGCAAAAAACAGAACCTTTATGATTTTTCAACCATAGAAAATAGAAAATGAGAAAGCAACACGTGCAAAGTAAACATTACATAAGAAAAGATAAGGACAAAACAGATAAAAGTAAATAAAAGAGAAGAATAAGCACACATATGTGAAATGACTGTGCATTGTACATTGGAAAGTGGAAAGATATCGGCTTTGATGAAACTGGTAGAGAATGGGATACGAATAAAAGTTGGTCCTTTTCATTGAGAGTTGAGAGTCGTAGTCCTCTTATCTTGTGGTCCTCAATCCTCAATCCTCAACTCACTCACTCATCATGACCAAAGTCAACAAATCTTCTATTGTACAATAGTTTCATGATTTTTATTATTATACGTTCTACTCATTTCATCCCTATCACAAAATTTCTTTTCTTGCTCCTTACATGTATGTTTCAAGTACACTGAATTGTTTGGCTCCAAACTTCCGGTACAAAGATAGAGACAGAGATAATGAAAAATCCACATTATACATTTCTACATTCACTCATTTCGAGATTAAAAAAGTTCAAGATGCCCCATTACTTTTGCATACTTTCTCTACTGTTAAAAGCAAACTTTTCCAGAAAAAACAAAAGACCACTGATTGATTAAGTTGCTCTGCAATCTGGAGTCTGTAACTATTAACTATTATATAGATTCTGTGTTTGCATGCAGTAGTTTTACAACTATTTTTATTATTATTTCAACTTTTCAAACGGTGAATGGAATGGTTTTCTTTATCTTTATTATTGTAAATGCGTCTCCAGCATTCTCCATTCTCCATAGCTTTCTACATATTTACATAGTTTATGTATAATCTTGATCTTGATGTAGATATCTCATTGAGAGAAGAAAGGAGTGAAAGTGATTGGAAAGGATAGCACAACTATCTCTTACAATATTATAAAAACTATTCTGCAAGCAAGAGAAAAAGAGAGAGAAATACAGCACACAGCTGGAACAGTTCCCAATCGTAAAGTATATTAATGGTGAATGGTGAAAGCTGCATGCATATCTCATCTGTCTGCATTCTGTATTCAGCATAAGAATATTATATAAAATGTGCAAAAAAAAACTGGCCACTAAAATCTACAAAATGTACCATGTACTTTTTACATAAGTTGTATCTAAATTCTATATTCTAGTTTCTAGATATCTACAAGAAATTTTCAATTCACATCACGATTTCTTCCCACTGGAGAATAGGGGAAAAAGAAGGGAAAGGAGAATAGGGAAATTTTATACTAGAATCTGATAAGGAAAATAAAAATGAAAGGGAAGAAAAAAAACAGTTTTATGAAGCTGTGGCAAGAAAAGGATTGAGGATTGAGGCTTGAGGATTGGGCGATTATTTATATTGGACGTTCATTGGGGTTTTGGGAAATTGTATGAGAAAAATTTCCCTGAATGGAGAATGAAAAGAAAAGAGAGAAAGATGCATAAAGCATAAAATATACTGTGTACTCTAAATTCTAAATGCACTGGTGTAAGTACTTTCTCAATTCTCATATTCTACATGTATTTAAGTGCAACTACAAAACCTATGGAAAATACATAGAAAAATACACACTTGATTCCTGTTCACCCTCTCGCCTTTTACCTTTCAAATACCAAATACCTGTTCAGTGTTCAGTGTATCAAGTCCGAACTTTTCCTTTCTTTTCCATTTCTTCCGTTTTCAATCATGGAAATAGAAATAGAAAACCAAGTTCCAAGTGTTTACTTTTGCGTGCCCTGCCCTAGGCGAACAAAACAAATGTGGACTAAGACCCACGATTTGGATTTGGTGACTGAACAAATACAAAATACAAAATACAAATACAAAATACAACTACAAAGAAAATGCCTGTGGCCTTTTTCAATATTGACAAGAAATGACAATACAATATCTGAAATGAAATATCTGTGGTGCGGAAGATTTTTTTGCTACAATATACAATACAATTTCCAATACCATTTGATGAGTTTTTTTGGGGGTTTCCTTATTGACCGTTTACCGTTTTGCCCATCCACCAGAAATGGTCAGTTTTTCTTCTACTACTTTCAATAGTCAAAGATCAACAATAGACATTAAAGTGTTACACAGTCGATGGTGGTTTTCAAACTATTCAATAACCATACTACATTAAATATTCTAATGCACGTGTATTAAACGCTTAACTTGTCCTGGCGAAGGAGAAAAATATGGTGAATCAGGAAAAGCAAGGAAATGGAGCACATCAAATGCTCAAATGCATTTAAAACTGATATGCATGTAGAAATTGCTTTCAGCGTATTGAAATTGAATACAAATGTACAAAAAATAGTTCAATCTGTATAAACTTTCTTCCGGAAAAATACACACACAACATATGAAGAGTCCTCTTGATAAACTGTACAACCGTAACGTACAACAACTTTCATTTCCTGCAACAACTGCAAACTGCAAACGGACTGCAATTGCAATTGGGAGGAATTTGTATGGGAATGGGAAAATTTGAAATAGCTCACAGATCACAGACGATAGCATAATATTCTGTGTATTATATTATTACATATTATGTATGCAGTTGAAAAAAGGCAAAGTATTGTGTTGTGTACTTTGTATTGAGTATGCTCCCAAATTCTCAAATCCTTTAATACAATTCTAGACTCTAGATTTTAGATATCTAGATATCTTGCATTTACTCCCGTTAACTTTTATTCTAGTATCTAGTATAAACGGCAACTCCAGAAATAAGTCTCCCACGCTCCCCGAGAAACTCGGACAGACATAAAAATGAAAATGAAAATAACAATACCAATAAAAATAATGCTCAGCTTTTATTTTATTTTAATGGAAACTGGCCACCACCACAATCAACTCCTCTTTCTTTCTATTATCTCTACTGTTTAGACATGTCCAGTTGTTTACAATTGTGCTCTTTTCCATCCACTCTGTTTTGTATTCCATGAATGTAGAATGCCCAATTGACAACAGACAACAGACTATACCAATTTCAAATTCAAATACGAATACAAAGACAAAGACAAATACGAATACAATAGATGATTCTAAAGACACACACAAACAAAAATGGGGAATGATGCCCTGTGCACTAGACAAAGTATTGTACATTGTACTCGAGATTTCGGTATGGCTGGACATTGAGATAAAATTTACATGTTTTCTCAATCCTGTCCTACTTTCCCGTTTCCGTGTTATGCAGTGTATGTTGTATGTGCAGATACGTTCATCTATGTAATTTAATTCAAATTGTAATGGTCATAACCCTCTCCACTGTAAACTGCCTACTGCATACAGTTTCTATTTGTACTAGATTCTAGATAGTAGAAACCGAGTCCTCAATCCTGTACACAGGAGATTTTGTAGAGTAAATCCTAAAACAAACCAAAAAATATCTATGTGTATATATAACATAGTGTGCTTTGGAATTTGAATTCTGATTTGGATTGCATAGTGATTTAGAATTTAGTGTTTAGAATTTGGAGCAATGCTCCAATATCCATTATTCTTGCTTATACGTATGAGTATTAAATGAATACTAACAAGACATCAAAAAAGAAGGGGACGAGGGAAATATTGAAATATTAAAATTTAGATAAGCTTTAGCTCTCCTCTTCATTCTTGAACACGGAGCACAAAGTACAAAAGTACAAAGTACAAAGTAGGAAATACAAAACAAAACAGAACAAAGCAAAGTACCACAAAAAAGTCAATATAAAAACGGAAGTCAAAGCTCAAAACGCAAAACAGAAAAACATTTAGATTCTAGAATCTAGAGTACAGAAATAAAACAGTGTACCGAATGAAAGTGAAACCGGAATTACTTTTTACTATTTACCATTTGTTATTTGTGTTCTATGTTTTGAACTAGATTCTAGATTCTAGATTCGATGTGAACTTTCGATTTACAACTACAAATAAACATTATGTAGATGCAGGTGTTTGGTGTGCCGCTGAGTATTCTTATTTTTGTTTTTGTGCTTTGACTAATATTATCTAGTAGAACAAGTATCCTAGATAAATGACAAATGTTTAACTTAAATCTATTGTTTGTTGTTGTAAAGGTAAAAGAAATGATTTGATTTTATGTTGTAGTATAGTTTTTCTTCCTAGTGCGACGTCTATTTTAATTTACTTTCTCCGCACTCCATTTTCTTCTACTTATCTCTGTTTCCGTGTGTCCCTCTCTCTTTCTCTCTCTCTGGGAAAACAATAATAAAAGGAATGTTTGACAATCTGCGGTGTACGACTGGAGTTTGGACTGGATCTAAATCTGTTATCTTTGTGGGAAGATGCTCTAAATTACTTGTACGTTGTACAATGTACACTATACATGTGTGTCGTAGTATAGTTTTAGGACTGGAGACTGAAGACTGGAGACTGGAGAATCGAGACACTTAAGGAAATTTGCCATTTGAATCCCATGCGGAAGTAATTAGTTAATCGTGTACGGTCTAGCAAATTGAGAATTGCTTCAAGTGGCCAAAGTTGGTCGTGTCTAGTATCTAGTATCTAGTTTGGTCTAGATCTCTTTTATACACCTTTTCATGAGTAAGTTCTTTGGATTATACATTATGCCTGTTCTTAACTCATGTGTACCTGGCAACTGGAAACTGGGAAAGGAATTGTAATAATAATACTCATCGGCCTACTTTTAGATTGCTGTGACATACGCATACATGTTTATAACTCTTGCAAAATCACCTAGTTTCTGTTGTAAACTAGACATACTAATACTAGTAAAATTAGTAAAATGAATATAGGATTAAAATCCACAGAAAAGTTGTGTAGTATATTGTACTTCAATTTAAACTTGGTTGGAGTACAAATTAACATGGGTATGTACAAAAAATTTTGATAAAAGATCAAATTAAACAACGAACAGTGAAATTTGAAGAGTCTCTTCAGTTTCACTCATTGGTAATGTGAAAAAGCTTTGTTGTTTTTTGTTTGTTGTTTGTTTTGCAAGAATCAAGTACCAAATAATATTTTGATAAAAACTTGAATATTCATTGCAAATCCCCAGAATCCAGAATTTTCTTGGCATGTGTGTATTGTGCATTGTGTGTTGTGTGTACTTTCCAGAAAAGTTTTCTAACGAGTGTCGTGACTTGAAGGAAAAAAGTGGGATTATGCAACGTGTATACTTTATCGATAGATAGTAGATAGTTGGAGAAAGCAGAAAAGTAGAAAGCAAAAATTATTTTTGATATTTTGATCAACTGTACAAATAAAGTATGAAAAAAATATGCATAATTTATTTTTTCCTATTTATTCAATAACAAGAAACAGAAAAATAATAAAAGTCACGCTTTATTATTATACATAATACATAATACACATGAGCCTACCTTAAAAGCCTCCACCATTCGATGCCATCGTTGACAAATGACGAGCACGACTTTGTTCCATTGAAATGCTTTCAGGAGTGCCACGACGCTTTTTGACACTTTGGATGAGGGTGGAAGTGTTCTCGCGAATGTTGAGTAAATCTTTTTATCAGAAACTTGGTAGTCGGAACATTTCTAAGAAAGGAAAAAACACAATAAAAAGAACAATTTCAATTAATTATTATTATTATTGTTCAAATTGATAAATCGCGGTGCAGTAAAATTTCAAAACGCGCTTGATGAATTTGCAGGTAGCGCAGCTTGCATCTGGTGAATTATGACCTATTATTTAATTTGTTTACTCACGTTGCCCCAGTTCTCATTTTAGCTTAAGTCTCACATTGCCCCAGAAACTTTATACTGCTAAAACTCAAAAACTCAAAATCTTAAAACTGAAAGCTGCGCTACCCTAAAAATGATGACATCAAAAGACGTATATTCCGTTTCTTGAAAACTTTTTCAATTTTGTTTATTGAAAGATAAGCAAAAAGTACAAGTATTATTGTGGAAGCCAGTGAAATGATGCCACGAGTTCTATTGTTTACACGGGCATTTACAGTCAATTGAAACAGTTTCTTGAAAGTGCTTTGAACATGTTTATATCTATAGCTTTTCATTTGCTTTTAATAATTATTTGTTTCATACAAGTGAGTAACTTTTTATGTTTTCAACTACGTAATATTGTGACATTATTTTTTTTCTGCATTTATTGCTTGAATATTAAATATTGAGTAAAGCCTTTCAATTTCGAAAGAACGGAAGAAATCATCTTTGTCTTGTTTTTTCCCATTAATTTTATCAAATAGATTTTTTTTGTGAAATATCGAGCTTACACACGCAAAAGAAAGTGGGTGGCAATTTCAAGCTTTCTGTTACTAAGCAGATTTTCAAATGACCAAAAACCAAAATCATCCGTTTTTATTACAGTTTTGTGGAAAACATATGTAAAAGAGAAAAAAGGGGTTTGACTGAATATTGAATATTTGAATTTGCTTTTTTGTACTGACAAGAAAAAAGAAGCATAATGCACTAAAAATATGAAGCAAGTCTCGAGAAAGATTTGGTACAGAAATTTGACTTGAGACTTGACTTGTGCTAACGCTTATAAACTTTTCAATCTCAACTTCTCCAGAGAAGTATTTTCTAGCATGCAGAAAGGATGTGCTACTTACACTATCTATTTATATCATTTCCGCTTTTGTAGAATGATGATGAGATGCAAAATGCATGCAAGAATAAAGAATAAAGGATCCAATGAAAAGCATGCAGATCCTTTGATGACGGCTTCAAACGCCTACTTACGCCTAGTTGGTTTAGCCTAATGTAAAAGAAACATTGCCATTGTCGATTCTTCAAAAGACTTGACCCACAAAGTACCCACATCTACTTTGTCCGTTGGAGGAGTAGAATATATTATAAAAGTTACTTTTATAAAATTCTCGTTCTTAGTTCTTAGATGCAGGCAAAGTCAATTTATGTGTCTATAATCTATACACACACATATTGAGCGAAGGCATACTCTGTTTTCAATTTACAAAGTAAAGAATATCCCATACTTAAATCAGCTTGAAGCTTGAATCTCGAATCTGAGAATCTCGAATCATCATTGCATTTATAAATCACAATTTATACTCGCTTTACAGTTTTTTTAGACAGTGAAGAAACATTTTACTTACTTATGGAAAAAATAATACGATTTTACTAGACACAAGACACAAGTAAATATGCTGTTGTTAAAATAATAAAAGTGACGCCGAGTTGACATTTGACACACTTTTTATGATTAATGTAAATGCTTTGCATTTTTCAACAGCACATTTTAGATTTTACAAAACATGTAGTATGTTCAATGTTCAAAGCTCAATGTGGAGATTTTTAGTAGGTTTGAAGAAAAGTCTAGTTGATGTTATAAAACAGCAGGGTTCAGGAATCGAGTTGTGAGGATAAATGTAATAAATTAGATTGATATCCTGTGTACTGCACACTGTACACTGTGAATTTGACGATATTCTGGATTGTGGATTGAGGATGTTGATGTTGATGGGGATTCTAGATTCCAGATTCTAGATTGTGGCCAAAGGAACAACAACTGGAGATAAAAGATGTTGCAGGAAAAGAGGAAGACGGTACAAAGAGCTTCCATTCTTCATTCCTTTCTCCTCTCTCTATAAAATATAGACAGTTCACAGTTCACAGTGTACAGTGTCATCATGCCAGGAGTAATATTTCTAATTTGAAGCCCAAAGTGCTGCCAAATGGTTCATGTCAATACCGATTTAAGATTTGAGGAAACCTTTCCACTTTCACCGATCTTATATATTACACAACATTTTTCCTCCTCCTTTTCTATACTTTCTTCTAGTCGTAAATAAACCACGACCAAAGAAACGGGCAAGCAATCCCCAAAATGTTTTTTCCCTTTTTCCTTTAACGTCTGTTTTCCTCTCTCCGCTTGTCCACTGTCCTCCCGATCCGAGATCCGAGATCCGAGGAATTTTAATATCCAAGTCTCTTCTCATACTAGAAAAGCTTGGTGATGATTTGATGTAGATACGTTGTAACTTTGACCTGTCGTTTTTTGCATATTACTCAACCCACCAAAATACGGGTTTGGGATTTGAAGGCGGAAATACACGGAAATACGAAAAAGGTAAAAAAAACTTGGTCATTGGCCAGTGAAAGTGTGCCCGTGTGTGAAACTTGAAAAATCAAAATCAAAAAGAAGAGTTGATGTCACCCTGTCAGTTAATTTTTTTCATGTCTCCGATCTCCGGCCTCAGGTCAAGCTGTGATTCATGATGATTGTGATTCATGGGAAATTCGGTCTAATATAAATGACTTTTGTTCCAGCCTAGCAAACTCTGATTAGTTCAATATTGTACTGTGTAACAGTAAAATTTCCAATGCCCAATGTCCAATGTCCAAAGCTTCTAGATTCTAGATGTATTATGTATAATGTATCTTCCATCTAAACCCCAGAAAGTATACTTTTATTTTATTACATTTCTATTCAAAAGATGTAGTTTCTTCTGTACATTTGTTGTATCCTATTCTACACTGTGTTCCATGCAGACAGGAAAAACATCAATAGATCATCTTTGTACTACTTTTCCTCCACCTACATTTATACTGTAACAACATGAAAGAATGCTATCAAAAGTCCTTTGATCAAAAGGAAAGTCAGGAAAAAAGTCCAGAGTCTAGTCTCTACAAGTCTAGACAAGATCTTTCTCTTGATACAAGAGATTGTGATACAAGTTGTGCATCTTGTATCTTGTATCTTGTGTGTTGAAGCTTGTGTCATAAACAGTTAACCGTTGTATCAGTATCAATAACAGTAGCATAAAGAAGACAGATAGATGGATAAAATAGGAAAAGGAAGTGAAAGTGAAAGTGAGAAGGAAAAAAGTGAAATGATGATGATACTATTGAAAGTGGAACAGAATAGAATAGAATAGAAGTGAAAGTAAAAGCGGTTAGAGGCTAGACCTCGTCCAACTTCCAACTTATAACTCATGAGACACAACGCACGGTGCACAGTGCACAGTCCTCACATTTACTTCCACTACATTGTGCAGGACAACAAAGAACAAAGTAATAGTCATAGTCATAATTCCTTGACTGTGTAAAAAGGACTGTGTTACTCGGTTCTAGATTCTCCTTTCTCCATTTTTCCCATTCCCTTAACACACTTTTCCCTAGTTTGAGGTTTTAGGGTCGTGCTATTTGCTAGTTTTTGGTTTCTGGTCGTAGTTGTAGTTGTACTTGTCGTCATCATCACGATCATACTCATCCTCATCCTCTTTGACAGGGAAGTCTTAAATGTGGATAAAAAATGGAGGTTCATATAACAAAAAAATATAAAATAAATAATAATAATATCCAGTGGAAAGGACCCAGAGAGAACCCATAAAAATTATTCTTCCGAATTAAATTCTCTATCTCTCTCTCTCTCTCTCTGGCTTTCACCACTTTCCCAGAACAATCTATCTGTATTTAGAATTTGTCTATATTCTGTTACCAGTAAAATAAAAAAACAGCTTGACTACAGAAACAACTTTGACACTTTTACTGGTACTGGTAGCAACTTTCTGTGTGTACACTGTACAATGGGCAGTATGTGGAAAGTACATGTAACATAATATCCATCTGTAAAACAAGGAGATTGGAGGATTGGAAGATTGGAAGAGTCACCAGTCACCAAAGATAACCATTCATAATATTGTAACACTATAGTGGAAGGACACTAAGTAAACAGTCAAAAATAGTTTGGACTATGGACAAAAAATAAAGTAAATTTTTTTTATCTTCTAAAAGCTTTGCTATTCGATCACTCCTTTCTCCTTTCATGTGGATTCTTCTTTTTTTTGGATTCTCGATTTTGGATTGTGGGCGCATATGTATTATGCTGTGTACTGTGTACTTTGTACAATACCAAGAACGAGTGTAAAGTATAGACAAACACTTTCTCTTTCATATTTCTTATGATCACCTTTTTTTAGCTGATCAAAGATTTATGGACTTGTGAACTGCAAACGGCGAACTGCGATCTATACAGAATCTAGAATCTAGACTCTAGGAAGCAGTTTTTGTACGCGTGTACTTTCTACTTCCTACTCAAAAAGTTGATGCATTTTGAAGAAAAAACACGAGGCATAGATTTTTGATTGTCGATAGATTCAGCCGGTTCTTGACTCCATGCTCCAGACTTTAGACTTGAGACTCCAGGTTCCAGGTTCCAGGTTGAATGCCCGTCATAGAAAAAATGAAGACGAAGAGGTTGGTTAAAAAAAATGGCGTAAAATTTTTCTCCAGACTCAAGATTTGAGATTTGAGATTTGAGATTGATCTACGGGCAATGGCTAATATGAACACGAGCGTGAACCTGCTAAGTAATCATCAAACCCAAGTAAAACTTGGAATCATCCATCCTGCATATGTGGCCTCCCTTTTTGGCACTGGAAACTTCCAACTCGAGACAAGCAGCGAAAATAAACGGGCACTGTTGTACTTCTTTCTCCTTTCAGCTTTCGTCATTCACATATACACGACTACATTTAAGATGAGAGCTTTCTCCCATTTTTATGATGCCCAATTTTTTATCTACAATCTACAGCCTTTAATTAAGGCAAATTTCTTCGAAAATTACAATATGATGAGCAGATGATTCAACTTATTGAGAACATGAAAAAAGTCAAAGATAAGACCAAAAAATCTTCTGATCGATTTGATAAACCAAAGTTATGGTTGAATGATACATTGTACATTGTACATAGGTCAGAGAAGTTTTTGTGCTTAAACTTTTACCATCATTTGTTACTAAAGAGAATAGTTGTACAGAATGCAGTACAGGATGTGCCCTTATCTTTACATAACAATTGCTGTCTATCAATTGAACTTGACTTGAGTATTGAACTCTTTGTTTACTCTGATCTCTGATCAAAGCAAGTAAAAGACAGAAAATTATACAGTAGCTGGGAAATTTTCCTTAACCTTTTAAATCTCTCTAATCATTGAATTCAGGATTCAGTGAAAGGCCAAGGGCCAAGGGCGTACCAAAAATCAGTGAATGTGTATCAATCACTGTCCCGGAGAAAGATGAGAATGAGAAGATTTTGATAAACTTTGTACATATTATTTTATGACTCAACCAACTCTACAATATGATGTAATAATAATAATTATGTAACATTCAACAAAAAGCATTTTTCATGTTAATGTTACATGTCTTTTTAATTGCTCATGGAAACTACTGACTTTTTGTTTTTGCTTCTGTTCTTCTCCGAAGGAGAAGTAAAGTAGCAAAAGTACAAGTGCAAGAAAAAAAGAGAAAGTCGGAAGTCAGAAAATGAGAAAAGTCACTTGTTAAAATGAGGTAGTAATAACGTTAATTCCTGTAGGAAATTTCCTAATTCTTCATATAATTAGAAAGGAATAAATTTGAAACCGAGTTCATCGAGTGGAAGTGACAGTTGCGATGCTATTTTTTTTGTCCTAAAAATCCGGAAATTCGTTGAACCCAGTCTCTAGAGCATATTTTCACTGTCTTATGTCTTAGGAAATTGCCAAGGAAGAAAACCAGCGAGTATGACTCTTGATTCAGAACTCCAATTCCAATTCCAAACTTCAAGTTCCAAATGAGCTCGCACATAGGAAATTTCTGGTAATAATCATAATTTAAGTTGGAGAAAAGAGATTTTGATGTCCTACTTTAACTGGAATTGTTTGGGATTTGGACGGCGGACGTTGGACTTTTTGTATGTCGTCATATTCTTTAATTTTTGTCCATTTTATACACTTTGTTTTACTGTGGAAGTTTTGTTATTAGCACAGATTGATGACAAAAGAATTTAAATTTTCCCTTGACTTTGACAGCAAAAAAAGACAAGCGGAATAAAAGTTATTAATGTCCATAATCAAGACTTATTATTGAACTTGAAATGGGTTGGAAATCAAAAATAATTTAAGATTCAGGATGAAATGTTAAATCTACCGTCAGTTTTTTTTCAAAAATAGCATGAGTAAACGAATAGTTTTTTGCATCAACTTGAAAAAGACAGAAAAAACCGTGCATCTATAATCTATATTAAAATCTTAATTGCTTCGGGCCTTCCCTCTTCATCTCTTCATGTCCAAGTCAAAAACGTGCACCTTTCAACATGCATAGTTTAATGCAATAATTAATTGAATATTCGTATTCCTCTTTTTTGAGAAGTTCAAGGACATACTGAGACTGACTAGTGAAGGATGAATGATGAGTTTTTGAGCCGGATTCAGAATAAATTGGACATTTCAAATATGTATTTATATCACAGTTGTTGATCTAAAATCAATGCTCTCGATTTGATTTGTTTTGGGTTAAAACGGTTCAAAATGGAAATGAAATACTTACGTATGAAATCATGGGAAGATTCCAAGCAGCAGCCACGAGTGCTTCTGAAGTGCAAGTATCTTCTGGTCCACCGATGAAAGCAACTGTTCCATTGTCCCTCCTATACAATTTACAATATACAAATAAAATGATCAATGATCAGTGGTTTTATATTTACATAAAATCTTCACATCTCATTTCACTTTGATCATTCGCCCTTGTTCAGTGCTTAATCAACACACAGCTGATGCTTGGCGCCTGACGACACATTACACATTCACGGATTTGTTTCAAAGGAAAGTTGATTGGTGTTTGATTTCCTTTGTACAATACTTGGATTTTGTGTATTTGTAGTAATTTTACATGTGTGTATAACTATTAATTAGGCCTGTGAAACTTAAAATGGACTTACATTTCGGTCATGATTCGAATGGACAAAGGATTTGACTGCTTGAGGTCTCCATCAGTGGCGAATCTGAAATAATACACAGAAAAAATTATACTGCAGACTGCTTGGGATTTAACTATGTAAATTTTTCACGGATGCTTCATTTTTTTGTTCTAGTCCTCTAGTGCTGTTTCTAATTTTTGGCTAAATCTGCACATAGTTTTTATCTACTTTTTATCGAAGGTGGGAGCGTCAAAAAATCAATGTGATACATCTATTGAATCAGTCTATCTATTTATTCTATTTTCCTTACACTGTAAAATAATTAAAAGTCAAATGATTTCTAAAATCTAAACTGTTTTTGTTTGTTTTTTTCCAGTAATCTTGGAATCACATGAAACATCAAACAATGACAACGGATAGAATGTAGAATTTAGATCATCTAATTTAAAGTATTTGTTTATATTTTTTTAAGGACAAAATCCGAATAATCCTTATTACAAATTTGGGATTAAGGACAGTTGGCGCTCACGTAAACGGAGGCAGAAAGGACATTTGATTGTTTATTTAGTACAGGGGTTTACATAATTTCCACCTTTGAACACAAACACCCTCACTCGTGTTCCATGTTTCATGGTTCATGTTCGTGCTCCTTTCTTCTAGCTCATCAGTTCAGATTCATGACAGTATCACGTGAAAACACCTCCATTATACAGTTTCAATCAGAATGCTCTACATTCTAAAGTCTAAATTCTATTTCAGAACATTTGAAAATTTGATTGGTTGTTGATGAATGGAAAAGTAAACTTGTCACAAAATACCCGGAATTCACAAGACATTTGTATTCTAAATTGTACATGTATACATTTTGTGTTGACATTTTCATATCCTTTAATCCGTCTACCTAACTTATTTCGAGACCTATTCAAATTCGGAGGCTAGACGCTGTACAATTTAGAATAGAAAACTTGAAATTTGGAATAATTCTCAACAACTTTAAAAGGACTTGAAGATTTAGCCTTGAGAATTGAGAATTGAGCCTGCTCCATACTCCATACTCCACAAATAGTAAAATAAATAGTATAATTCAATTCCAGAATTCATCAGGCATAAGGCATAAACATTGGGAAAATTGGTTAGATTCGTGGTCTGCATTTTATTACCTTGAATTAAAAACTGACAAAGACCAGTCCATCTTTATACACACAGCTTTGAAATAAAACTAAACTAAATAAAAGTCGGGAGTTTCTTGTCTACCGTGGTAAAAATATTAATACATTTTTAATGGAACAAATTGAACTTCTATTCATATTTTACTATTTTATTACAGTGCTGCTCTAGATTCCTACTCTTTAGATTTCTTATTATTATATGATAATATACAAGTAGTCGATTCCACGACTTTAATAGATATTAATAAAGAATTAAGTACACCAAGATCTGTTTTGAATCTTTAAACGATATGACTACCAATAAATATTTTGTGGAAGCTCCCATCGTCAAAATTACAAAATACAAAGTACAAAGTACAAAAACAATAATGGGGCTGAAACAAAACTACCTAAAAGAAACTACCTAAAAGCTAAAAGACAGATAGACGACATTTTCCTATTTTGTATTTTACATGTGGGATGTATTGCACATGATTTGTTATTTGGATATTGGATATTGACAGAGATGAAAATAAAAGTTGCCTATAAAACAGACGGCTTAAACTCAATCGTCAATAGTGAATAGTATTTGTACAATGTACAGTGTACATTGTACATGGCTTTGGAGTGGAGTGTGGCTTCTATTGTGAAAGAGTGGGTTGGTTTGTAAGTTGTAAGTTATAGTTTGTAGTTTATACTGCAGTCTGGATCTATAAACCATTTCATTAACTCGTCCGATATTTCCTTGTTAGTGTCACACTCAATTTGGTAATCAATACACACTGCATACTCTTTTCTCTTCTCTGCTTTGCTCTGGTCTTTTGAATGTGTTACGTGTTATCTAATCTCCCGTGTAGTTTTCCAGATTTTCCCTTTTACACTACCGAATCTGGTTCTGGTTCTGGATCTTTCTCCATGTCATCACTTACATTACACACAAAAGGTACAAAGATACAAAGATACAGAGATACTAGATACTGTTGAAAATCTACCTCTTGTACAGAAAACAGAAAGAGAGATTTTCTATTTGTATTTTCTCAATGTAAGTGCTTTGTGTCTTTCACTATTCTGTCAGGTCTCTCAAGTATACATAAACATATGGAGTATTGAGTCTAGTCATTCGGGTGTTGAGTCTATTGAAAATTGGAAACTGAAATGATTGGAATTTAAATGCAGTTGTAGTTCATTTTCTATTCATGTCTAGCGATGAGATTTATTCATGATACAATTACAGTAGATTGAATACTCAAGTACAATATGGAATGTACATTCAATATGCAACATTCAACATTGTTACTCAAGGACTCAATGCTCAATGCTCACTATTCAAGATCCAAGTCTGTCTACTGTCTACTGTCTACTTTTAAATGTTTCCAAGAAAACGTTTGCTCACTCCCATTCTTCAAACTTTCATCTCCCAAAACTCAAAACTTAAATCTCAAAGGTCTTTGAGTACTATGCAAAATGTAATATCCCAACAATTTCAATCTGTTTATGCTCAAGTACTTTTTAAACTAGTATTGATGTTTGATAGTTGATATTTTATATCGATCACCACTAGAAATTTGAATCTTTTGATTTTTTTTACTTACGTCCCGATATCCGCGGCGACAAACTCCAATCTTGTCCCATTTAGTATAGATTCATTTCTATTAATTAGCTCCACAGCCATGAGGATGGCTCCGAGACTGAACTGGTTCTGGTTGTATGGGGAGATGAATCCGATTTTGATTGTCTCATTAAAATTCATGGGTTTGGATCCTGCACAGCCCACGTACGTGTAAAAGGAGGGGGAACTCCGCTCATCCACCCAGTCATCAGTGTCCAGCTGTAATTAATAATAAATGTAAAAAGTAAAAAATTGGAGTAAAATAAAAAATAAAGTATCATTATATTAAATTTATACTATTTAATTTTTTAACATGACTCAAGATTAAAGATTCAAGATTCAAAATTCAAGTCACAATCCCAAAAATCAGTAAATTCAAATCATGGAGTAAAAGATTTTAAATGATTTAGATTTAGCTTTAAATTTCTACACTCTACACTGTACACATGCAAAACAAAATGTTTTTGTAAACTTACCCCTAACATTCTTCCAATTTCGTTTTGGTAATCAATGCTGCTCACATCTGATGTTTGTTCTTGGCTTGAATTAGAAAAAACTAGGGGTTCGGTTGTGTTCCTGGAGGGAGGGGAGCTTGTTGGACTTGGACTTGTCGTTAGTCCATCATTTCTATAGCCATCATTGGAATAGGGGATGAGTAGCAGAGTTGCTAGAAATAATGTCCAGTGACCTTCCATCCTTTATTTCTTATCTATCTATTTTTTATAACTTTTTTCCCTCTTTTTCAGCTCTTTGTAGTATCACTTAAATACAGAGTTTTGAGTTTGGAGCTTTTGGCTCATATTCATTTTCATGTTCATGTTCATCAATTAACAGTTTCCAGTCTCCAATTTCCATTTACTTTATATTTGGAGGTCAATTGACACCATTATAATTTTGAGACTTGAGGCTTGAGGCTTTGTGGGTAATTACAAAGACAAAATTTCACATTCACATTCACCTGACATTAGAAAACTTTTTTCCTCTTGTAAAAACCTATGGGTTCAATTAAAAGTCTCATTTGTTCCTACACTTTTTTATCTGTTACAGATACCAGATGGTAAATAGTAGATATTAGATATTAGATAGTGCGTATATGCTAACGGTGAAAGTTTGTAGAAACTTTTTATTCTCTTGTCAGTGTCTCTGTTATTCAATGTATTTGTTTCCACTTGAACTATTCTTTGGATTCGATCCTGTTGAAACTTGAATGGGGGAAAGTGGAATTAAACTGTCAGGTTCTGGTTCTTCCTCCTGGATGAACTGATGTGCTCTGAATTTCTAGATTTCTAGATTTCTGGATTTCTGGATTTTTTTGAGAGAGAGTAAATTAGTTTTACGCAGTTTTGATAACTTGGTAAACGAGGAAACAATTCATATTAAATTGCCGAAAAATAAACGGTCCATCCTTTTTTATGCACTCGAAAGCTCAAAAAGCTCAAAGCTCAAAGTAGGGCAAAACAAACTAAATTATTCCCATTTGACGTTTATCTATATTGTTATTGTTATGTTTGCAGACGTTTATACCGTAGTTTATAGTTTATGCACAATTTACAGTTTAGGGTGCACAAAGTATAGTCAATAGTTTCAATGTTTTATTCAAAGTTTGTGTAAATGAGTAGAGCGATACAGCGGTGATCTTGTTTGGAGTATGAACAAACTACGTAATTTGTGTTCTTTTCTCACTCACTCTTTTCTCTCTCAAATTCAAATTCAAATAAAAAGTTGAAAGTGTGTCAAGCGATCACACTTCTTTTTCCTCCGCTTTCTTTTCCACTTAACTTGTCTTCACTTTATATCAAAGTCAGAGCTAGAGAGCTGTAGAGTTGGAGTCTGAGATGCAAAATGCAAAACGAGAAGTAATGGGGAGAATTGAATTTCATTCCTTTTCTCTTCTCCGTGTTGATCGTTGATCCATGCTGCTTCTTTCTTTCTTTCTTTCTTTCTTGGTTCTTTGCTTTACTTTTAACTTTTAACAGAATACAGTATAGAATTTAAGGGAAAGATTCAGTTAAACTAGAACAAACTTGTGACACAAGTTGACAGAAATGAGACAGCGTTGACTTTTTTTTGTATTTTGTATTATGTTCTTTTTCTGTTTAGTCTGCCTTGTAAAAGGAAAACGATTTAATATGACTCTCGCGATTTTTGTTTTTCTCTTCGTTTTCGTCTTCACGGTGTAATACAAATTACTAATCGGATCTCAATAATGATTTTTATCTTGTCAATCTTGTTATTTCTTCCTCCTTTTCTTCTCTTCCTCCTTTTCTTCAGTTGTCACTGTCACTGTCACACTGAGTTTTAATCTTTTGGAGCTTTCTTTAGGACTTTTTCTATTTTTGTTTTGTATTTTTGATGTTGCTGAGAAAATACATAGGAAATGGATGAAAATGGAAAGGCAATGTACTCATTTTAGGAAATTGCGACTTACGACTTACGACTTACGACCAGACCTAAGACAATACAACACAATTTCCGATTGAAGATTACGACTCTCTCTTTGCTCGTCTTCTTATCTGTTTTCTATTTTCTATCGCTTATTGTTCTTGTTGTTTGTGACTTTCACTTTCACTACTTTTCACCATGCCTCGTTTAATTTTATAAGCTGGAGGGATCAAATTACCGTGTTCGTGTTCGTGTTCGTATTTGTACTTGTATTCGTGTCCCAGATTCAAAATCCGGATTCCGTAGTGTATAAATCAGCAATCAGAAGCGGCATCAAATGATTATCCCCGTTTAAAATTTCACACATCTTTTATGCATGGAAATTCCTTTAGGATGCAAAACGTTGAAAGTACTATGTTGAATTTTGAGTTTAGGAGCTATGAAGAATTTTCAAAAGTGGGTCAGGTCAAGTCAAGTCGGACTCGAGACTCGACTATTTATGTAAATTGAGATGCACACTCCAAGATACACAATGCAGGACACACTACAAATAACGGTGCATGTCCGTCCTAATAGTTTTATTACACGTGAAATATTCTCTGCAAATATCCCAGATTCAAGATTCAAGATTCAAAGATTCAAGATTCAGATCTCAAACTAATTGCATTGAAAACTGGGACTGGGAAGAACTGTTTTGTGCATTGTGCAGTAGAAGTTTGTCCTACTACAGGATACAAAAATACAATAGACAATAGACAAAGAAGAAGACCAGCACAATACAATAAACAGTAAAATCTGTATGAATCTGTAAACTCCAAACTCCTTTTGAATTTAAATGTCCATCTTATTTTACATGTTTTCTTCTGTCTGCTCCTCAGCTTGTTTCCCTCGGAGAAAGTCAACGTCGAAAAGCCCTCGTTCCAGTGCACAGTGTATTTAGTATTTATATTATATTTCCATTTATTCGAACCAAAACCAGCCCACTGTGAAATTTATAATACATGTACAATGTACAATGTACACATGTAGTAATGTAGTTATGTAGTTATGTGAAGTTATGTAGGTGAGTGTTCAACCAGTACCAGCTTTCAGCTCCCAGCCTCAGGACAGCCAGATGAAGACGAAGACGAAAGCAAAGACGCAGACGACAAAGGAAGGAAGCATTCGAAAACGAATTTTGAATTTACATTTGAATGGGAATGGGAATGTGAATGTAGAAAGTACCCAGTCTCCAGCCTCCACTCTTCACTCTCCACTCTCCACGACGTATGATGTAGATAGATAGGTTTTGTAATCGGCAATCCAATATACCGGCAGCCACTGTCATACACACTACACAATATAAAATATACAACACAACGGGCGAACGATTAAATCCAAAGTTTCCTCCTTCTCCTTATTTTACTCCACTCACTTTGTCTATCTCTCTTTCTCTTCTGTATATTTCTATCCCGTCAAGTATCCTGTAAATGTTTTTGTCTACAAAGAAAACTTAGTTTTGGTTCCAATGCTCTAGATTCTAGATTCTAGTCTCTAGTTGAATTTGGATTTGGATTCGAATTTGGGTTTAGCTTCACACTCATTCACAGGAAATGTGGAAAGTCTTCTTGAATATTCTTGGTTCTCTGGTTCTCTGTAAATTCGGCGTTTGGCCGTAATCGTAATTTTGAACGAGACTGGAATTTATGTGTACGGATAATGTGTATTCTTCAAATGCAAATTGTTTCGCGGAATGTGAAAATAACTACGAGTATATAAGAATTATAATAGGAATGAGTAAATGTAAATAAGTGTGTGTGTATTTTACTTAAATGTTTTTCACGGAATTGTTCCTACTCATTTATTCGTATGTAGATTTATAAATCAATTTAGCCCGAGCAGTTTTCATCTGCTACCTTTTTTAGTCAATTTGATTATGTTTTCTATTAACTTTCCACACAACACGTTTTAACCGGAGAATTTTTTTTTTCACTTTCCACTTTCTCACGTTGTAAATTCTACTTTAATTTTGAGTGGTATTCATACTTGTGTTTGTATTTGTATTCAGTTTTAGATTCAGATTTGGATTTCAGAGTTTTGATTCAATTTTCCCTGGAGAATGGTTCATATGGAATAAAAGCGAATTTCGGCTCAAGGCTCAAGTAAATTCAAGTTTTTACACACAACTGTTTTTACTGGTTCTTTTTCTTGTTCGTTTAAAGTTGTTTTTAAGATGTTGCCGATGCACATAAACAAAATCCAGTAAATTAAAAAGACACTTATTCACGGTTTTTTATATTTTTCCGTTCGAGGGTTACTAATGAATTTATAATAAAAAAAACAACTTTTTCTACATTTAAAAAATACTGATTTTATGCATAAACAAATTAACAAAAACGTCTTGGAAAACTTTCACCAATAGAATAGAGTTCACTTGAGTAATTTCAAAGTTTAGAGGATTTTTAAATGCACTTTTGCAGAATATTAATGCACTTGAAGTGTATATTAGTGTAGGTGCAAGTGTAAGAAATTGCCGTTGAAAAAGTAGAGGAACTCAACTGGCCTGTGGATGTCAATGCGGCGCGGTGGTGGTAAAGACTGAAGAAGTATGAGGAAAAACCCGGGATTTCTTTGTGGAGTAGAAGGAGCGTGTTCTCTTTTTCTCTTTTCCGTTGGAGTTTAGCATCCACGATCCACGCTTTCACCATTCACCACCACTCCATTCTCTCTCCTCCAGCTTCACGGCTCTCTCCTCACTCCTCACGCTTGTCTATGAAGCAAATATACTCTGTATAAAGTATAAAGTATAGACAGTAGACAGTGTTCATATGGTACAAAAACATGCAGAGTTGGGATTTCGAATGTATTTCGTACGTGTGATATTCTTCT
>JABASP010001573.1:0-27773 GCA_019776565.1 Sminthurinus signatus | reverse complement strand
AAATAGAAGAGAGAAAAGGAGGATTTTATTTTAGAATGTATTGTTTGTACATTGTGTGTGATGCAAATAGGGAAAAACAACAAATCTGAGATTTGAGTGTAACATGTAACATGTGATGTGATGTGAAGTGACGCAAAAGAGCTCAGATTCTTGAGCTAATTCATTCATGCATTCATGTTACTCCCGTCTCCAGTTTCCAGTCTCATATCTACTCCAGTTCTACCTAAATACTATACTGTATACTGTATATACTATATACGCTGCACTGCACTCTCAACTTTGGATTTCTGAAACAAAGCCATTTTTATCCAAGCCTTCCGAAATCCGAAATTTCCATAAATTCAGTCTACCTTTGTGCAGCTACTGAAACAATTGGAAGAATATTTTGTTCATCCGTACGTTTACGCTTATGTATATCTACAATCTACAATTTAAAGCACACATGTGTTACTGCTTGACAAAATATTACAACCGCAATATTTGTTATTTTTCATTCTAAGGAAAGGAACAACATTTTATAGGTTTATAGTATAATCTTTATGCAAATACGACTCGAATCTCAAGTATAAATAATAAATAGACAAAACAAACCACATCACACAACACATGTAAAAATGGATAATGTTCGTGCTATATTTCTATAAATGCTAGACTTGCATTTGTAAATTAATTAGATAAATTCTTTGCTTCCGAAAAAGGATAGGATTAAATATTATGTAGTAAAAAATTAGTTTCTTTGAACACAATGAATATGTGTACAATTATGTAATAGAAATAGTAGCTTTGAAAAGAAAAGAATTTATATGTCCAAAAATGTACAATGGGAAAAAGTCAAAGAGACTTTCTATTTTCTATACCACAACAAAGATTTTTTGAGGGTTTTAGTAAGAAGTTTAAATTTATATTCGCACACAGAGTAACTCTGAAAGAACCGAACGTAAATATCAAAGAGAAATTCCAAACTCGAAACTCCAAACTCTGAACAAAACGGACCAAATCATGGAAAATTATAGCCACAATTTGTTTGCTCTGTATAGAAATGGTCCAAATTTTGTATATACGACAACATGCTGTTTTGAACACAGCAATTGTTTAATCATAATCCATGTACAATGTACAATGAAAAATGTGCAGTTTACATCACAAATGTAAGAGAAAGAACAAGAGAAAGTCAAAATCATGGGGATTGTAGTGCATCATCATGCAGCTAGATTTATCTCTTGTGTCATTTTCTACGATGGTGTACTATGTAATATGTGAAATGTAATGCAATACATGATGCTCTTGGGAAGCATTATGAATAAGTTGTACACTGAATAGTTGCACAAAATTGCATAATTCTGATGCATGCATTTGCATCTATACTTACGTCTCCGGACTACTGAAAAATGAGCACAGATGTTTATGACGCCTCATCAATTGTCTACTTTTGTTTTAAAAATATGTACATGTTTATGTATTCCCACTACAATATTTTATCATTTTGCATTCTATATTCTTTTCTCAACGTGAACTGTGTATAGTGTATATTTAGATAGTAGATAAGACAGTTTGAGAAGAAGAAACCCCCTTTGGAGAGGATGTCTTCATCATGCATGACTTTTGGATTTTTGGACCTTGGACAATCTTTAATAAACGATGAACAGTCTTTTTCGTTCTTTTTGAAAGACAGCCTTTCCGTTCCAAAACCCCACAGTAAAAAAACAAAAAACACGATCAAAGAATAAAGTGGTAATCGAAAATCAACGACAAAGTGCCACTGTAGTATTTTGCTCATGCTAATGTGTTTCTGTTAATATCTGTGGAAAATTGACTACAAGCTGTTGAAAAAAAGCTGAACATTGAGCAGTAAGCATGCATCATAAGATAAGGTCTTTTCTCCATCCGTCAAGAAATCTTGATTCTTGATCATATAATGATAACGATCATGATGATGATGAGTTAATGTCAGAAAAAAATAAGACGGATGAATCTTCTCCGCCTCCTTCAAGACAAAGGCAAGTAATGCAAGTATACTTAATGCATCCACTAAGAAGCACGAAGCACGAAATATACACTTCAAAAATGATGAAAGAATAGAGACATTGGCAGTTCCAGGTCCCAGCGTATGCCAAACAATCAAGACACGAGAATTAAGAATAGCTCTTTTGCATTTTTAGTGTTAATACACGAAGGGAAAGCGGAGCTGTGCTATTGGTTGAGAGTACTTAATGTAAAAGTCAAGTTGATGCAGCTGGTGGTTTCTGTGCTCAACTATACACATAGCACATAACACATAATATAATGCATCAGCAGTCAGCAGTGTATGCAAATGCTTGCACTTACAAGAAAGTGAAGCATATATACGAACCTTTCTCTTTTTTTATTCCCTATTTTGACGTCCGTTCTCAATCTTTGCTGTCTGTGTATTTTTCATCTCTTTCCCCTGGTCTCATTCCAAGTCCTAATTTTTTCCTCTGTGGTCTGTCAACAGTCAACAGCTACATTGGCTGGCTGCTGGCTGGCTATAGGATTAGTTATTGTCGTAAAAAGTTTACGTCGTTAGTCGTTACCCACCTCTCTTGAGCTTCTCTGTTTTCCATGTATCTATTTCTATCTTTCTCCCCTTACAAGCCAAAGTTACATGCATGAAATTTCTCTCCTTTTTTACTTTTTATACCATGTTTTGCATGCATTTATGCCTGCCCATAGTCCACAGTCCACAGTCCATAGCCCATAGTACAAAGTACAAAGCACATAGTCCATAGTCCAAAGTCCACACAATGAAACACAAGTACTTTCGGAAACTCTTTAGACTGTAGACAAACTACAGCGAATATTATTAGATTATGTATCCAAGTTTTTCCCTCCAAACTTTTTGTCTGTCCCAAGTCATAAAAGTCTGGCGAGGGATTTGAATGGAAAAACATGAGCACAGTCTAAAAGAGACAGAGAAAGCGAGAGAGGTTCAAAGTGCATGATGGCGATGTGTGTGGTCGCTGGATTTCGTATTCGGTATTCGGGCTTTTGGGTTTGAGTAATTTTAGACATTGGATTTATGAGGACAAACTGCATGACAAATGAGCAAGGAGCATACAAAATACAGAGGAGACAAACATCACAACATACAACATACAACGTACATATTCTAAAAGTGCATACAAATTCAGAATACGAATACGAATAAAGAATAAAGAATAAACTGATGTCATATGTCATAATATGCACAAGATACTTGCTCAACTTTTACTGTTTACTGTTTCCCACAAACTACAAACTACACGTATGGTACACATGCACAATATAAAGCATAAAGTATAATAAAAATAGCTCTTGTTTATACATGTGGTTGGTGCATGTGTAGGACAGATGAGAAGAGCAAGTAATTCCCAATGTGACAGAAAATGACAGTTTCACATTTACGTCCAAAAATATCATCCAACATCCAACAGCCATGTCCAATGTCGAATACAGAATACAGAATGTAGAATATAGAACGTCGAATGTTGAGACTTTAAGCTTCTGGAAAAAATTTGCCACACGAATATAAATTCATTATTTTTATGGCATGACAATACATCACTTTGCCCTGTACCCCGTCCTCGTGATTTTTCTCTGTGTAGTCTTTTTAACAGACTAGACAGAGAGCAGACAACAGATGTGGTATTACATCATCATCATCAGCATCAAAATCCATGTATAATTTAGCATGGAAAGTTCAACGTCGGACATTAGACACACTGCATAAAAGCACAAGTCGTCTAAATCTTCTATCTTGTGTGTTATATGCGCCATTATTTTTTCAAAATGCATTGCGCTTTGAGCATTGATTATGAAGTGTTGAGAGTTGACATATACTTTAAATAATTTTTAAACTCCTAAATATACTTCACGGCTTTGGGCTTTTATAAGAGATTTTTATTTCAGAATTAGAAAAAAGTTGTTGTAGGTACTCAAGTCTCTGGATTCTAAATCAAAAATTCATTATAATAATTAAAAAGTATACACTTGACACTTGACTCTTGACTCTTGACAGTTTTTCTAAACAGATTGAAACAAGTTTTCTAACTCTTCGAACAAAAACAAAAGCAAAGTGAAAGTAAGAGGGAAAAGTAATTAGATTGACTGGGATTTGATTTTTAGCAATCCACTTTTGAAAAGTTGAGACCAAACAACCCCGTCTTGATTTATGCCTTTCAACTTTCCATGCTCCATTGTCAATGCTCAATGCTCAATTACTGTGAAAGTGTCCGGGAAATTGACTGTTAAAAAGTTAGATTGTGTAAGCACGCAAATATGTGTAGGATGCGCGTGACTAAATTTATCTATCAACGTACATTCTACATTATACATTGTACATGCATCCGCTGTTCAGTATTAAGTGTACACAAGGAACAGAACGTAGACAGTAGACATGAAATGCCCACCCATCCTTAAAAGTCATTGTGTGTATGTGTGTTTCATATTTATGTTGCAATACAAAATACAAAGGACTCTCATTGGATTGGATTGGATTGAATTCTCATTGCATGTTAACAAGTCGTTAGACTCCCTCAAAAAGGAAAGTAATTTGAAGCGCTCATCATTTATCTTTTGTCTCCTAATTATTCCTCATCTGCCTGACTTCAGCTGTGAGCTGTAGTCAATAGTCAATAGTCAAGTTGAAAAGGTAGATGAAAAGAAGACAATTTTATCAATAGATAGAATCATCCGTCTACTCTCTCTTTCTCTCTCTCTCTCCTTGAGCAATATTTTACTTTTTACTCTACAGGTGGGTAGGGAAATAATGCCAATGCCAATGTCGATGTCGATAGACGTTGGCATTCTCCTTCCCTTCAATGACGACAGAAGATGGTTCTTTTGGGTGAAAAGTAGAAATAGGCATTTATTTCAGACTGGAATATTGAACATGATAATAATTCAAAGCTATATATATATTTACATTTATTTCAATATAAAGTCGGTTTGACGTGGTAAAATGCTCTCTGTTCTGTGAAAATTCATATGTGGTTCATAGATGTAGTGCTTATTATTATTAATATGGATTTTGGGATATAAAAAATACTATGCGTAAAAAATACTACACTTGATGTCCACAGTCTAGAGTCTAGAATCTAGAGTCTAGAGCGTAGGTTGAACTATAAGAGAGCCTTATTGATTGTTTGTGGTCAAAGGGAGCAAAGCGAGAACCGCGACCATTGGTACTCGGAAGTCCGTTTATGTTTCACCATTACTGGAAAAAATAGACTGAAATAGAGGACTCGGATGTTGAGCTGTAGCCTGTAGCCTGTGGATTGTGGATCGTGTAGACTGTAAATCAACTATGAGAGTTTCATAGACCATTAGAATTCAGGATGGATGGATGGATGAGGGTCTCGTAGGCTTCTCGGTTGAAGGGAATCAAAGGAAATTCGAATGCATAGAAAAAACTTGAAAGCTACAGCTACAGCCAAAGTTAAAGCTCCAAAGCCAATGGAAAAAATCGATCCTCATCCTCCATTCTTTCACTCAACTCATTCTTCTTATTTTTCCTCTTTCAACTCACTCACTCACTCTTCACTCTTCACTTCTCAGTCCTCAATGTTCAATGCTCAATGCTCAATTCTCAATAGTCAACATTCACGTCCCTTCTCCTTCTCCGTCTCTTTTTCTGTCGTTTTCAATATTTTACATTCTCCATTCTCATCGTCAGTTCTTTTCGAATTTGCTGTCTAACTTAGCTTTGTGTATATGTGTGTCTTATTCACAAGGAGCTCTATTTTATTCTGCAGTGCGTTGTACATTGTACGTTGTAGGGAGTTCTCCTTCTACTCCTCTTTCCTCCTCTTTATCTTTTATCTTGGGGACAGCAAAGACAGACGACGGTGGATATCAATAGCGAGACATACGAAGGGTTTTCTCTTGATTCTTGATTCTAGATTCTAGAATCTAGAATCTAGATTGAAGATTCTAGATGCTTAGACTTATCCAAATGAATGAATTCCAAACTACACACACCAGCAGCATCAGAATAAGGCTCCTGCTTTCCATCCAAATTCTAGATTCTAGACTCTAGATTCTAGATTTGAGTTAAACTTCTTCTTTTTTTCTCTCAACTTCTCCGTCCTTCGTGTGTGCATGTATCATGCATCATGCATCTTTTACACATATCTCCTAATAGCAACCAACCTCTCTTTTGTGTTTCTAAACACCTCCATAAATATTCCAACTTCCACAGCCTCTGTTGATTTTTCTACGTTTTCATTCTTCTTATTTATTCCTCCAACGTCTTTCGTATGACATACAAATTACTTTCCATACAGACTTGGAACTGGCTAAATACTATGTACTAGATACCATACCAACTCCAGCATTCTTTTATTTGAAAGTCATTATGAAAATTCTTGAAATTCGAAGCAACAACGCAATTTAGATTTTGCGCACATTAGTTTTTTCATTGGGATTTTAAATTGTACCATAACATTACGAATTACGAATAAAGAATAACGAGGAATGAGAAATGAGAAGGAGAAACCTGAAGCTACCATATCTTTAAAAAAAAACTAAAAAACTATTGATTGAGTTTCTACATCTAGAATCCAGAATAAATAGTTGCTGGCTTTTCTGCCATATCATGGACATAAACGGATAAAATTGTCTTTTCTGTACCGTATCAAATGTGCAGACTGGAGACTGGAGACTGGAGACACACGAGGAAAGCAAAGGTAGTGCATTGGCCATGAAATTGCTTGGTCAAAGAAAATGTTATTGTTCTTGAGGCAGTTTAATTTTTGCCTGTGTATTGACGCTACTCTTTACACTGTGCATTGTACAATGTACATATGCTCCAAGTGCTTCTACTCTTTTATGACTTTTTTGAAATAAAAACCATGTACCAGACTCAGATTTAGAAATAAGATGCCGCTCTGTTTGTACAATACCATGAGAAAAACCATGAAGCTATTTCCAAACTTTCAACTTTTTATATCTATATTTTTTTAACTTCACAAAATACGAAAAGACTTTTGAATTTGGAAATTTGAACCAATATAATAATTCTGATCCATTTATGAACAAAACTTTTTAAAAATTGATTAAAAATTAAAATGTACACATTTACTTATGAAAGGAATCCACACAATTTTATATAAAAAAGTTACCTGGAAGAAAATTGTAGCTTTAAAAAACTTTACACTTTACACGGGAAAACAATCTACGACTTCACACGTTATGTTTTCTAAAATGCATTTTTTTAGATAAATTGTACTACTGATTACAGAATACAGATTACAGAGGGAAATGTCAGAGACAGTAGAAACTAATAGCTTTTACATTATGGAATGGAATATGGAATGAGAGCTGGGGAAAAACAAACAGTCTGGAAAAACTTAAATTGTACGGAAGATGATGTGATTGCACTTTTGCGGTGTCATGTAAAATCATATCCTCACTATGGCAAACCAACCAGAACCAGAAACCAGAATAAGAACTAAAAGCAGAAAAGAACGAAACCCCACACCCCACCATGAAAATGAGCATTAAAAGTGCACAATGTCATTGCCCATTCTGTGTCCATTAGTGTCCGCATAAAGCGGACATTTTTTCCATTTCACTGTCCACATACGGACAATGTACATTTGTAATAGGTTACAGAACCTTTCGTATATTACGGTTTGCGGTATGCACACAAAAAAACAGATCAAGTTTGATGACGACGGAAAACGGACAACGGATGTTTGATGTAAATAAAACGGTAGAACTAGACACTGTAGATTGTACATTGTGTGTATTACATACATGTTCTGTGTAATGTAAAGGTAAAAGTACTTTTTGCATGTACAAATATCTATATCAAAGTCAATAATAATAAAAGATAAGATGATGGTGGTCGTCAAAAGGCACAGAGTGTAGAATGTGATACGTAATACGTAACATGTATTTGCGTGTCTTATGGGGTCATCTCCGCCTTTCTCAACTTTCCAACTTCTTTTCTCGTCCATTACACAAAAAGTTGAGTTCACAAGGCAGAATTCCGAATTCAGAATCCGCAAGTCAGGAGTCAAGAACCACAGGCAGCAGAATGATTCTTTTGCTCCACTGGTGTGAAAAAAATAGGAGCAATATCAATCAAATGGGCTCGAAGTAATATTATGAGGGCCGTTGGGCATTGGACACCAACACATTTCCAACAAATTCAGCATAATAGATGGAAGAAAATGTAGATACTTGAAAATTTACCTCTACACTCTACACTCTATCCTCCAACTTTTTTCTCCAACAAGAAACAAGACATTTTCATTCTATTCTACAAGAGACAAGAGAAAAGAGACACGAGAGGGAACTTCTGAAATGTAAACTCATACCCGTATAAAACTGGGATACTGCTTACTCCTTGCATATATAATGTACATATGATTCAAGGTTCAAAAAAAACTAATTTTGTACGGAGCTTCTCAATTCTCAAGACTTGAAGGAATAAAAAAAGTGCTACCTCAATGGAATAGAATAATATGTGTGGACTATGGACTGCAATGCGCAGACATGAAAATTCAAACTTTTCTGTTTCTGTTCATAACAATTGGAGTTGAGTTTTGAGTTTTGTACTTTGTATTTTGGGGTTGGAGTTACTCTTCATTTTTACAAGTCAGCTCATAACATCTTTTTCACCCATATCCCATATTGTGTGAGTTTAAGCTTGAAGCAAAAAGCTATTTAACATTCAAAGAGTAGAAAATATCCAAGTAAAAGTTCAATGGCAAAGTTTCTTTCTACTTGTGTGTGTATATAATATATGCATATAAAGATGTGTCCAAAATCCACAAGAAGGCGATAATATCATGTACATTATGAATATGGTATATGTGCATTGTACATTGTGCATGTGCCTGTTCTTCATAGTGCATAGTTCATAGAATCTTGTGGTTTTATTCACTTTCTCTGATGAAAACTTGGAACTCCAGAACCTCGGAAATTCTTGGCGGAATTTAACAGTTAGTATACATGATAATTATATGTAATATGACGGACCAAGAGGAACAAAATTATGAATATGAATAAAAGAAATGAGAATGCGAAAACTGCTAGAGAATAGAGAGTACATTCGTGTATCAATATCAAGTATCTCTAGTCGCATTTGCTCGATCTAGCTCCTATTCTTTCGCCCCTCGTTTCAACTCACAGTGGCAAACTCAAAATGAAATGGCAAAAGCATATGTGGGCAGCAGTTCTAGTCACAGAAACAGAAATAGAGAGAGAGAGAGCATCGTCGACACGACAGTAGTAGTAATAATAATCATATTATGATTATCTATGTTTTGGTCAAAGTATAAAGTATAAAGTCTAAAGTTGTATCATTATGTCTGTGTTTCTCCAACCTCCAACTCGTACCGCAACTGGATCCAACTTTTCTTTGTTTCATGTACTTTATTCCGCATACATGTGTGTACAATTATTATTATTACGGTATGAAATAATTAAAAATTTCCATCCTAATATTCGTCTATTGTATTCACAATACACATTATACACATCTTTGTAGATTGTAGATACTTATGCTTATTAGGTAGTTATAGTTTAGAATGGAGAAGAACCTAGCTTCAAGCTAAAAGTACACTTGTACATTGTACAATCCACAAATTTCCGAGAAACCACAAACCACGTATTCCCGTTTTAAACGTATGTGCTGGAATTATTACATCTGTACGGAGAAAGGAAAAAATAAAAGGATGAGAGGAGTTGTAAAAACCAGAAGAATGATATCCCTTTACCATTTACCATTTACATTTGTGTTTTGTATCATTTACTTGTTCTATACATTCTACTTGTCTTTTTATCCAGTTTTTTCTCCGTAGATAGTAGATAGATACGTTGGTTGCCGGTTGTGGATTGTGGGTTGTGTTTTTGCATTTATTTTGAACTCGCATTCCTACTTTTTCCACATCTTTACTTTGTACAAATTACACTTTCTCATCCTCTCCCCTCTGCCAGCCAATAACATGAAATTAAATTGTACAAATTGCTCTGACACACTTAACGATTGTAGATTGTGAATTGTAAATTGTAATACTGTACTTTTCGTACTTTATGTGTTGAGGAGATAAAATGCATGTAAATTTGTCCTGGGTTCCACGGTCGGATGGTACTTTGAACAAGTGGACAAGTACAGATATTACTTACAATTAGAAGCTAGATACTAGATACTCGTCGGAGTGGTGTGCGGTGCGGTGTGAGTTGTGACCGGATTACAACCAAAGTTGCAAAACTTTTACTTTTACTTAACTAGATCATCATAGTAATGTTGAGGATGATATTTGATATTTTGTACTTGGTGTGGATAATAATAATACTAGTTACAAAATCTTCATATTGTACATGGTGCTGCTAAATTCCTTTCTTCCAAAGGAAGGCCAGATAAAGATAAAGATCTGACTCATTGTAATTTGTAATTCCTAATTCCTAATTCGTGTCTTTAATAATTACATTCAGGTAGCTCCTTTTCTTTTATTAGAAACCATTAATTTAAAACTAAAAGGGAGAGATAATACATTGCATTTATATATGTAGGCGCAGGACATTATTAGGATATCTACCTACGAACACCTACGAAGAAACAAGGGCTCATATTCAAAATTCAAATGATAATTTTTATGCTTGTAATATTCATTCCTCTTTTTGTCGCGAGTGCCATAAGGATAAAGATAACGAATCCACAAATTCTCCATTACCTTTGAAAGGGTATCTACATTCTACATGTATTTTTTCCATATTCCATATCAATGCAAAAGCACAAGGGACAGAGTAGACCGCAATTTTAAAAGGAGTCAAGAGCCGAAAGTATTATTGTCTAGTATATCGTATATCCTTCACGTTTTTCAATAATTAGAGTAAGGACTTTTTACGTGTGTAAAAAGTAATTGCAATTATATAAGATGCAAGTCCATTGTATTGTCTAGATTTTGACCACATAGTAGAAACTAGTAGAAATATAAAGACTGTATACTTGTATAATGTATCATGTACAATATACAGCTCCAATTTTGAAAAGACTTTGTTTGATAAGGAACTTCTTGTATAATGTGCAATGTGTAAAACATGAGGACATGAGCTGAGCTGAGCTGAGCTGCGCCAACCAGAAGCCCAATTAAATAGTTTATGACCCGTCCTGTTTATAACTCTGTGCCAATAATGTAATGTAATGTCGTTCATAATCGCCTCGTACAACGAACCTATACATACTTATATAATATACATGCATTACATTTGACGATGCCTTATTCACTATACTCTTTACTAACTGCTGGACATTAGACATTAGACTTTAGATTTCTCCTAAAGAATACCGAAAACCGAATACCTAGTACACGTAGCACAACGAAAGAGCGAGGAGACAAGGCCCAGGCAATGGCAAGCAGAATGCCAGTGTTATAATAATAATAGTAATAAGTTGGTTATATGACTCAGTCATCTGTCATAAATATAGCACCATTAAAGTGGATTTCTCAATTGTAGTTTCTTGACCATTCCCATACTCTATACTCTTTACTCTATATTCCATGATGATTATACAAGTAAAAGTACACACCTCCTACATAATACATATACATATACATTATACATATTGCACGTTATACACGATGACCAAACAAAATTTACTCTATGATAGTAATCAAACAATATAATAGAGACAGTCAAACCGGACAAAATCCCAGCAATAATTATAATTATATCAGTTGCTATTGCTTCTTTTGTACTACATACTACACAAGTGTTTCGAGTTTTAAAGATAGTGGCGGTAGAGAGGACTTAATAATAATAACTATATTACATTATGGAACCTTACCCTAAAAATTATGGTTATTGCACAATCACTGAGAATTGCTCATGTCTCTTAATTTTTCATGAATACCTCTCATCTTAATATCTGAACGCATAAACAATAAACAACATGTATCGTGGATCATGGTATCATGGTTCATGGTCAGATTGATCTCCTTTAAACCTGGGACTGGAACTAGAACAGAAGCGGAATTGGATGACAACGACAAATGTACAAAACTAAGATGAAGCTCCTACTAATGGTCAGCTTTTATGGTAGAATATAAAGCGACTAAAATGAATGAAACAAAATGTCTATATGTATTCAGGCTTCAGCATTCAGCATTCATGCCCATCATCAAAGTTATCTTCATCAAGTTTTTTTCTGCATTGATGAGTTTGATACATGGCAAATTCCGTTTTTCCTCCAACTTTCTCATTTCTTTTTTGATGGTATCATATACATATGTATATGTACATGTATATATGTATATGAGGACATCTCCATCAGCATTCATAATTCAATACTCAATACGGCACGGCATCCTGCCACCAACCAACTAGTTACTTGTGAGTGAGTGAGTGAGTGAGTGACTGACGAAGACGAAGAAATTTCCGGTATTATAGAAAAAAAATGAAAAGAGAAATCAATGTGGAGAGAAATAGCGGATGTCGCAAAAAGGAAGGGAAAGTCGGGGGCTGTTGAAAGGAAAAAATTGAGATAAGGATAAACTTGGCTGGTATAGATATGCATAATACAAGTAGTATCGACAGTAGATATTAGGTACTAGATACTAGATACTTTTCCTACAGAAAAATCTGCCATTTGTCCCGAGTCCCGAGTCTCTAGTTCTCAAGGTTTCAATAGAAAACAAACTAGACAAAGAAAGTATCCGTGGAAAAAAGTAAAGTAAAATGTGATGTGTTTGAGATTCCAGTTTCCAGCTTGGAGCTTGCAGCTTTGAGCTTTGAGTTTGTACTGGTTCTAGTTCTAGTTTTGGTTTTGGTTCACTGCTACTTTTTTTCCTCTTTCACTTTTGTACTCAATAACTTTGTTCCCATCACATCGCAGTTGTAGTCGTAGTCATAGCCATAGTTGGTCCGTTCCCAGCAGAAGTACAAGGGAATCAAAGATTCTGTGTAGCAATCATACAGTGATTCCAGATTCCAGCCGTACTGACAGCAATTAAATTGAAGACGTCAACAGCAAAGAGGAAGCGGAAGAGGAAAAGAAAAACTCTTTCGGGGGTTTTCTCTTTTCTCTTTCTCGTGATTCTCGCTTCTGTATTCCAGATTCCAGCTTTCAGATTCTAGATTCTAGATTCTAGATCCTGATCCTGATGATATTTCAACATCAACTTTTACTTGTCCGTTTTACTAGAATGGAATGGAATTCAGAAACCATGCGATACTTCCGTTATTATTATGACCAAGTAAGATACTTACATGTATAAGATATTGAATATAGATAATAAACGTGATATGCTTGGACTTGGGCTTTGGAGAAGTGTAAAGTGTGAGGAATATGAGAAGTGAAAGAGCCAGCTTCTAATGGAGTGTACATTGTACAGTGTACACGTATAGAGCATTTATTATGTAGAAATGTATGCATGTACAATGTACAATGTACAAATAGTGGTTAACCTAGAGGCCGTAAACCGTCAAGGCGTAAAATTTCATTGTTAGTGTCCGTCCATCGTATCCATGCAAACTTTGAGTATTGAGTATTGACTATTGAGCATTAAGCATTGAGTATTGAGGATATTGATAGGAGCAGAAAATGAAATTTCCTCCCCTCCTCAATTCTCCATTCTTTCTCCTGGACTGGAAATGGAAATGAAGTTATACTAATACGGTTTATAGATAGACGGCACAGTTTTTTTCGACAACGTTTCATTCACTCCCTTGATGAATCCTACATGATGTATTATCTTATATTACGAATATTATATAAGTTATAAAAGATCATGGAAGAGCTGGAAAACAGGATACGAATACGAATATGGATATGGATATGAGATATGAGTGAGGAAAAATTTGAGGTTGAATTGGAAAATTATGCTTCTTTTGAGGCCTTTATGTGTTCAATCGAAAGAAAAATGATGATATTAACAATTTTGCCTCTTTTCAATATCTTGTTTGAGGCTTGATGCCTCGTGGCTCGTGGCTGATGGCTCAATTCTGTGTAAAAACAGCCAAGAAAAAACTGGAATCGATCATCAACGTCTTTCAACATCTAGAACTTTCAAATGTATCTGGGATCTAGAATCTAGAATCTAGAAACATTTCCGATCACCCATCAGCGATTACCGTCATATTCATATTCATCAATGGCTCTGTGGTCTCTCGTTCTCTTAGTTTGTATTTTGTATACAGAGTATGCAGATCCAGTCAACTAGCTCACTAACAAATATGTAATGCATACATAATGAATCTCTTTTATACATCGTAAAGGAGAAACTTGCCCGAGTAAAACATTCTTCAATGCTCACTGCTCAATGTTAGATGCTCAATCCACACCGTACAGATATTCGGGAAAATAACAGTAAACTCTACAGTTTGTATTTTGTATGGTGGAGGATGATAAATAGAGGAGAGAGAAAGTAAGAATGAAGAATGGGAACTAATGAGCAAAAAACAGCATTTTCCCCACTCAACAACTAAATTGTGAATTGTGAACAAGTCAAGTATAAAACAACGGTTTGTATTAAAATTTCAAAATTGTTACTTCCCAAAGTAGGAAAATACACAACAAAATGCAATACAATACACAGTTCATTCTGAATTATGAATACGAAAGAGTTTAGGTCTTTTGGTAGTTTTTTTTCATTTACGTACCGAACGGCCGCATTTTTTCATTTTCCGTCTTGGAGAGTTGGTTTCAATACGGATTCGGCTTGTGTAACAAAAACAGTTGTGTATAGACTCTCGACTCTAGACTTTTGAAACACATTGAGAATTGAGACGTCTGCCCTTCATTTTCACTGTTCACTGGTTTTTTTCGTCTTATTGATCCTCCGGATACAACGTCTTGATTCTTGATCCATTTGCATGATTATTAGTTATTTTTAATGCTTTGCTTTTACAATAGAATGTTGAATATTGTGTGTAGTGCGTACTAGCATTAGTGTTTGTATGTTTCTGGAGTCATATATTTGTTATTTGGAATTCTATGAAAGAATAGTTACATGTAGATTGTATATTCTAAATTATAAAATACTTTCCTCCTAAATTCAAAGTGTTTTCCATTCAACGAGGGATTTAGTTTCAATCTTGGCTTGAGGCTTGAGCTTCAACTTTAGTTCTGAATTTGGTAATTTACTAATAGAAAATTAGTCCTTGTCTTTTGTCCATTCTAAAAAGCTCATGGCCATTGTTCTGCCATTAATAATTTATAACCCATGAAATTTCTTGTAAGAACAAGAAAAGGTCCTGTTTTCGTGCAAACTGTGAATTTGGGGTATCCAGAAGCGAGGATTAAGAATTGAGAAAGGCTACGGCATTAAATATTAAAGATGAAAAAGACAATTTGTTCAGTTTCTGTTTGCTAAAACAAAACTGAAAATTGTTAATGCTGTAATGATAAAACTCCAAGTACGATATTTGGTAGCTGGATTCTCCATAAGCAAGCAAATTAGTTACTGTCTCTTTGTCATATTCAAGCTTGTATTTAGTACAATAAAGCGTAGGAATTAGAAATATGGCAGAAAATTGAATAAGTTGAAGTTTTTGTAGAAATGTTTCTGTACAAAAGAAGTGGTAAATAAATAAACTTGGCTCGTAGGCTCATAGAGAAACCAAACTATCTAGAATCTAGAATCATAATATGGAATGAATGTTTCTTGTACTTACCATTTCCTTTACCATTTAGAATAAAAGAAGAAGTAAAAGTAAAGTAAACGAGTGAACTTGAAAGGGTGAATGATTTTGAAAGCTTTATTATTTAGTTTGTAAATCCATGAGGGATTTTACTGGCTTTTTTAAACGTCATTGTTCAAAATGACTTACTTTCTGATTCTGATTCTGATTATTCATATTATTATTTACATGTTTATATAATAGATGAACAAGATCAATATTCTTTTTACTGATAGATTGAGTATATTTGAAAACTCAACTTATGTACAACGAATGAGTGTCCCTCTTTGCAAAAATAGTATGTCTTTTGATTTTTGATCATTGAAAACTGGCGGAAGAATAAAGAATATTCCTCTTTTAACCCCTAATAAATTAAGCTAGAAAGTACAGAAGAAAAAACCAAAAATGTATGTATGTTCGTATGTATGTATACTATTAAAAAAGACGGTGCCCTTAATGTGGACGGAACATATTGCGACTGGGGAAAAAAATAAGTTTGAGGTTAACATTTTCACGTCACCTCCTTCCATAACCCACACACCATACACATGAAACCTATCTCGTATCTCGTATCTCTCCTCTGGAGTTTCAAGTCTCAAGTCCCAAGTCTAGAGCTCCATCTCCATCTCGATCTTGAGCTCGAGCTGCCTCAGACTCAATTAATCAAGTGCAGTCTGGAGCAGATCTTGAAATGGTTCTAAACGCAAAACGTGACGAAAGATCTCTTCTTGACTCACTTTCTCGTTTCTTTTTTTTCCTCTTATTTTTCTCCCACTCATACATGTACAATGTACATACATGTTTATCACATACATATCCTACGATATATCTACAGCTATCAAGGGAACGAAGATGGACAGACAGATACAGATAGAATGTAGAAAAAAGGCAGTCAGAGGAAAAGTCACACGCCAACAGCCACCAGCCAACAGCCAACATGCATGTGTGTAAACTGTACAGTGTACATGGAACATGGAACATTTTACATTCAACATTGTAGATTGTACATTGTACATACTCTGATATTTGAACATGTGAGCATTGAGCATGTAGAGTGTAGACTGTGGACAGACGAATGTAGAATGTACAACTGTCATCACTCTCTTTCTCATTCTCACTTTTTCTGCACTTGGGGTTGGCGTTTTCCCCCCTCTGTTTTGCTGACAGGAGAAGAAGAGACAAGAATTTCAGGCATGTATTTGATGGACAACTTCAATCGTGTGTAACTCTTTTCCAAGGATTACCTTTCTCTTCCTTTCTCCTCCTTTCTCCTCCTTACACTCCTCACTCATAACATGCTTCATGCTTCACCTTTATTCCTTTCCTCAGTCTCTGTAGAAGCACATAACACAGGACATTAGAGTTGGAATTGGAGTTTGGAGTGGCTAAAGGTCGCTTCTGTTCTCTCACCGAGAACCGAGAACCAAGAACCAAGAACCGAGATTCACGGATCGACAATCCACACAAGATTTTGAGATGGACCGTCACACATCAAATGGAAAGTAACATTCAACATTTGCTAACAATTCAAGACTCAAGACTCGAGACTCGAGATTCAAGACTCAAGATTCACGATTCCGATTTCAAAGAACAAAAAAAGACGGATAAAGTGAAAGTGAAAGTAAAAGTGAAAGTGAGAGGTAGAACCTTTTTTTCCTTCCTTCTGCTCTTTTACAAAATGTCTTTCATGTAAAAAAAATGTAATGCATTTCGAATTTTGATGGTCTCAAGTCTACATAGATTCTAGAGTCTAGAGTCTAGACTCTAGACTCTAGACTAGATGGATGTGCAGTAGTTGCAAAGATGACATAAAATCGGATTCACCAAACATAAAACAAGGAAAAGGCTATCTGATCACTTGCTAAAAGTTCATAAAAAATAACTTTTGACATGCCTCATCTTTTTTGAATGGGAAACTGTTACATCGTATCTCTTTTTCTTTGACGTCCATTGGAAGACAAACTGAGTTTATGTTGTCCTGATTGCTTTTGTCATTAAATATAAAGAGCATCTCCTCTCCTTTTTTTATGCACAATGACACTTTAACTACCAGTTTTACGTTTACGAACCGAACCAAACCAAACCAAACCAAACTAAACAAGGCTGTGTGTGTGGTGATTTCATTTCATGTACAACGTACAGAGTAAAAACTGAGGAATTTAACGTTAGAGAAACTAATCGTCTCTTCATTTTTTTTAAAAAAAAAGGGTCTGAACAATTTATTTTTTCCGACTTATTAGCACTTGCATACTGAATACACATTTAGGGGAGTTTTGGGGACATTTCTATTTTACTGGACAGCCAGCGGAATAGAATAATTTTGTACAGTGCCCTTGAAAAAATATGTGTCCATATCCGACCGGAAAGTGGTGTCATATGGTGTCACATTTTGGTGTCTTTTTGGTCCAAATTCCCACCAAAATCAACCAATTTTCCATCGGATTCCACTGGGTTGTCATGGAATTTCTACCAAAATTCCACCAAAACATATTGAAAATATTGAATGGTAGAATTCAGGTGCGAAGACATCACAATGACACCGAAATGACATGTCATTTGGTAGGAATTTGGACCAAAAAGACACCAATGTGACACCGCATAATGTCAACTCATATTATTTCAAGGGCATGTACACTAAATTTCAATCAATAATTTGATATACAACACGCTTTTACAGCTATTCAAATTTGCAAGTTTTGGATTGTGGATTGTGGGTTTTGGACTTGTTCATGTTCTGTAATTTATTTGACAGTGGCAATATTTGACAAAACCCCCAGTACCTTGATGATATTTTAAAAGTTTTCTTGCAAGCTGGTGTGAAAATACTACTAGCTACTAGCGGTGCCAAAAAAATATCCAGAAAAAACAGCGAGATAATATACCAAAAGAGAAAATGTGACGGGTATGTCTTTTTCCATTTAGCCGCTCCTCTTTTCGTTTGTACTTTGGAGTTTTTAGTTTTTTTTAGTTTAGAGTTTGTAGCACAATCGTGTTTGTCTTACGAGTTTTGGCAAGGGAAAGAGAAACCACGTAAAAACCTCAAACTCGGAAAATGTACCACCATCAACTTTTCTCATAAAATTTCCAGCTTTCAATCATCTTTTTCCTTTCTCATCCATCTACATGTACATACAGATATAGATGAGACAGAAAGTCTAACCAAGCCAAACCAGAAACCAGACGGCAAAGTTGAGCGAGTAGAAAAGTATGTGTAATGTGTAATGTATATTTAGGCATATTTTTCTCTTTTCTGAAGTGACTACAGCCATATATATTGTATATGTATAGTATTTTTGCTCATCACTTTCCAATTGCCTTTACACTTTTTTTTACAAAAACCAGTACCTTTGAAGTATAAAGTAGAAAGTAGATGGAAACATATATATACAGATGCTAGATGGTAGATGATGTATGGCATGGTAAAAATGAGTCCAAAAGTGTTGCATAATGTGGAAAAAAGTAGAAACGTGTTATTAGCAAATATTCCATGTAAATCATCATCTTTCTCCTTTCTTTTTTTGGGGAAAAAAATTCCAAAGAGTGCTACAGTGCTACAGTGTGCTGTCGTGCCATCTCCATCACATTTTGTATCACAGTGTATTATATATTATATTATATGCAAATGTATGCGATTTTCCCTGTTCACCATTCACAACTCACGACTCAAAACTCAACATTCACCATTCACAATTCACCACCAACTCAACACTCGACACTCAAGTTAGAAGCTAGAAGCTTGAATGTTAGTTGGAGCTAAAAGGCGCCATAAAAAAGCTTTTCCTCTTTTCTGACAGAAGTCTCAGACAAGACAAGACAAGAGAAGACAAGACCAGGCAAAGCGAGGGAAAGACAGACAAGCTGATTGTATTTGTGTTTTTCTTTTACTTTTTCTTTTACTTTCATATACATGAAATATATTAAAATTTCAACACGTTGTTTAGATATACATAAAACTATCCACTTAAAGTAGGTACAGGGTTCCTCACAATTATCAGAATAATATTGAATTATATGATGAAACTCTACTTTTTCTAAATATAAAAAATTTCTACATTTCTAGTACTTTATTTAGGTTTTTTGAAGGTAACAAGCTAGGAATTGGGAAGCTTTGGAATTTTCTAAGATTAAATTGAATTGAACAGACATTTCCATCTACACAAGTGCGTGGGTTAAGAGAAAGTGTGTGGATTTAAAAAATTGAGCTCATCATTTATTAATAACCCAGTATCCAGTATAAAGTATGCATAAAAAAAGTATCGTTGCGTACTTTTTTTCCATTTGACTTACTGCTTTCCATATTACACACTCACTCTATCCTATTTTTCCATTAGCTGAGTTATGACAGACATACCGACTGGTTGACTGGCAGACTGGTTCTGGTTCTACTTCTGAGTCTGGCTCTACTGGTTACAAAAGAAAAAGTAGAAAATGCCGGGTTCACATACAAAATAATGATACTCTCTCTTTCTCCTCTTCTCCTTTCTCCTTTCCTCCTCACTGTCTCTCTCTGTGTACTGTGTATCTTTCTCGCTGGCAGTTGTTTTGTATCTACTCTTGTTGTGTTTGCCGTCACCATTTCTATCCCATCACATTATCCGCCAGGATGGTTTGTGTGTGAATATGAAAGCTTGTGTTGTTTTGTACATGTACAATATGTAGTGTACAAAGTCTAGAAGTAGTCTAGAATGCAGAGTCGTTATGTGTTTTCCTTACAAAAAAAGAAATGTGAAAAGTGGAAAGTTGTTGAAAGACTTTTGGCTAGAAGACGACCAACCAAGAACCCATAACCCAGAACCAAGACAAAGAGGAAGAGGGAAAAGGGAAGAGAGAAGAGAAGATGAAAGCAATCTATTACAAATGGAAGAAACAGCTCACATTTGTCTACGTAATGCTCCGCGTATGTATGTACAATGTACAATGTACATGTATATTCTACCCAAAACATGAGATGCATGTACATTGTAAATACAGTATAGGTATTAAGTATATCTGTAAAGATGTACTAATGCTAAGGATAGTGCTTGGAATGTGAAAAACACGGACATCTGTATGTCGGCGTATATTACTGTGTTTTATGTATCCATTTCCTCACTCCCAAAAAAACACATTATAGAATCAGTAGGAACTGGGAACAGAAGGCAATCACTCTACATATCCACACACCAACACACACATATTATATTACATTACATTACATTATATTATACGTATGTATGAGTCTGATGTGTATTCGATTTAAAGTAATGGACAAAGAACTGAGATGCATTTCATCCCGTTTGTCTTTTGACACTCCTCTGACATTTCCACATTTATCCTCAGTTCTCAGTTCTCAGCCGACGAACATGGTATATGGTACAATGTGGAGGAAACCAGCATGGTTCTCATTTTTACACAACAACATGTAAAAATATACACTGTTGACTCCTGTGTCTCCTGTCTGAGGTCCGGTGCTTTTAATATGTGTCCCACATCACACATGATAATGTGTGAACTTTGACAAATTTAAAAAACAAATAAGTTGAGACCTTTGGAATCAAAACAAGGTGACGAAAGGTTCCAAAACTCATAGGTAAAAGCATCATCATCATCTGTCTAACCAAAGCAAACCATATGGTTCAATGGAAATGAGGTACATTATACATTAGGTGTCTTGAGACTTGAATTGAGCCTGGGAGTCTGGACCAAACCTTGCCGACTGTTATCAAGCCAACTTTGAATTTTTGGAGAAAATGTATCTAGTATCTACGTTTTTGGTTCTGTCCTTGTCAAGTCAGAATGTCTTTGATGTGAATCCGAATTTGTGTGCCACCTGTATTTTTCCATTTTACATTTTCCATTTTCCATGTACAAAATATGCTCTGGAATCTGGAATCTGGGTACTTGATACTGAGTACAACAAAGAAATACCTTGCTGTATAATTTGATATGATCTATGATCAAAAGGAAAAAACGAAAAAAGGAATCCGAAAAATGTCATGTCTTAACGAGTACAGGTACCTTGAACCTGTGCGAAAAAGGAAAAAGTATATTATAAATGGAGGAGCAACAGCAGGAATTTTCTCTCTCTCTCTCTCTCTTCTCTAGAGTAACCTAATGTAAAATCGACATTCGACATCAACGTCAGTATTGTCAAGTATGAGATTGGATATAAACTCACTTTCCACAGATTGTGGTTAGGAAAAGGCATATACATATATATTATGTACGTCTTTTAGTATATTTTGTAGTTGGTAGTTGCTCATTGTGCTTGGATATGAGCACTACCGCAAATGTAAAAGTTCCCTACTGTTGTACATTGTACACTGTACATTGTACATCCTGCATAAAAGGAGAGTGAAAACTATTTCCTGTAGTCAGACACTCCATACTCCACAAGGTTTTTTGCTCAACATAATGGAAACATTTCTGCCAGGAAATTCTCACATATCCACAATCCACAAAGGTACACGGAACTAATGTGAAATGTCGAGTTTTGAGTTTCGGGTGTACCGTTTGGAATTTGTTCAGAATTGTTTGTTGAATTTGAGTGTTCAGATGTATGGATGATGAGAAGAATAATGATGATGGTGTTGATGATAGGAACATGGAGAGAAAAATTAAGCGACAAATACTCTAAACTCCAAACAGCTGAACTGTAAAGAGTCAGTAGTCAGTTCAGTAGACCTGCATTGCACTCTCAAGTCTGCTGTGCATTAGGCTCTAACTTTGGATTCTACCGCTGGAATCTAGAAACTAGAAACTAGAGTAATGCAGTCTTCCACGTTTGGAGTCTCAGGACTGGACATAATGACAAATATTTAGGTCTGAAGCTTACATGTACAAGTACAACATGTCTTTTGTATGGAATAGGATTCTGGAGGAAATAGAGTTGATGATTGTGAGTTGTGAATGAATGAGAGTGTAAAATGACAGTGAAACTTACAACCTACTACTACTACTATTACTATTACGATAACCATTACTATTACTATTATAGTACACAATTTAGGGGAAAGCATTTCCCACCTGCGTCTTTTCCCTTCTTTCAAATCACCACCATCATCTCCTTTTGATTACACAATATGTAAGATGTAGGGTGTATGTTATGCTCTTGAACTGTGAACAAACTAAACGCTGCAGGTGCAATTTCGTCCTTTGAGATTTTTTTCTTCAAAATTCTTGCACAATGTACCATGTATATTGTATCTCGTAGATTATATTGATAGATACAGAAAAAATGTAACAAAATCTGACAAGTAAAAATACTTATTACATATTAAAGGCATGTACAAAGTATTGTACAATGTGAAATATCTGTAGGTAAAGGCAGATCGATAAAGTTTACAGGAAATGAAAATCCTGTGACACAAGAAAAAGTTTCTACAACCCACAATCAACTATATTCAGAAATATTATGTTCTTTCTAAGAATAATATTCTAAATTCCAAAAAATGTAGAGTCGACATTTTCTAGACTAGACATTTTAATTATTGAAACGAACAGAAGGGAATGACAAGGTTGAAAATTTAAGATAAAAATCACGTACCTCTCTACATAAAGCCACTCTTCCACAGACAATTATCCTGAAATTCCAAACATGTACAAAATCCATTATTACATTCATGTATAAATATATATATAATTTTAAAAGTTTATAAGCTGTAAGGTTAAAATGTATCAAAAAATTGAAACAAGCAATTCAACATTTCAAAAATGCACAAACCTTGTAAGCTTTCGAAATTTGACGTCTGACAAACCATCACGACCAAATGCAAACGTTCCGCGGTATCCTACTGTTATGTAACCCGACATTTTCCCTGAAAGTAAAAACAAGACAAAAGTTTTAATTTAAGATTAAAGTAACATTTTACATTTATATTCTCACATTTATCATTTATTAGCTCTTACATAAACATTAACATACAAAATTTATATGTATTAGCGCAAAGAATCTTGGTTCTTTAAAGAGTAAAAAATTCTCGTTTCTCTCTCTTCTCCGCACTTTTGATTACAAACTAAAATACTTGTGAGACCACTGAACAGTAGAATGGTTGCCAATAGCAACGGTACATAGTCCACTCCACCTACATGCACATTTTGTACAGTGTACAGACAATATAATCATTGTTATAAAAAACAATGCGTCATGTTCTTGTTTGTGGTAAAATCTTTAGGCTACTGTATACATTTCAAAAGAAATGATTCGCCACTGTTCAAAATTCAAAGAAATAAATAATCCAATGGAATTGTTTCCTCGTTTGTAACTTTCCCTTCTCCATGAAAAATCAAAACCACAATACACAATAGTACTACAGTGCTGATCAAAGATAAAAGATTAAAGAGGCAAATTTTCATTCCATTATGAGTTTTGTGCACATTGTACATTGTTCATGTATCTAGTATCGAGTATCCGGTATCCGGTATTCAAATTTCATTGAAAATTTACCCTTTGATCTAAAATCTAAAGCTCAAAGCCAAAATTATGGTGATGGTTAAAAATAGGAAGAATAGGACGTCTGTGGTGTGTTTCGATTGTTAGTGGCAACCACAGTAAAATGAGAAGATGAACCAGTATGTATTTACCAAACACATTTGTTTACCCGTATTTACCATTAATCATTATCATCCACATCTAAATCTATATCTACATCTACATCCACATTCACCACATCCCCAGATCAAGGGTATACTTTTCAATCGTAAATCAACAACTCTGCAGCTCAAGACTCAAAACTCCAAACTCCAAACATTCCAAATGATGGAATTTGAGCTAAAGTCGAACCCATGTGTAATATGTAGCCATAGTACAGAGTACAATACATATAGCATATAGTAAACAGTATCGTATTTGTCAGTGTTTTCAAACCACGGAAAGTAATTTAAAACTGTAGTCAGAAGGATTTTCACCACCGTTCACTACCGTTCTTTATTTTCCATTCTCCAATTTCCATGCAAAATACCAAACCACACCACACCATGCAATACAACCAAACACAAGGCAAGACATAACGTTCCTTCAAAGATTGTATCACTTGCTCCACTCTTGTTTTTCTTGTTTTTTTTACTTTCTTTAATTTTGATTCGAGATTCCTTTCTCTCTCTCTCTTTTTCTCTGAAATGTCGAGTATCGAGTGTCGAGGTAGAAATCAAGACTAACTACGTTTCTATATTCCGCTCTAGACTTTTTTCACAGTTTTATGGCAAGACTGTCTACTGTTTCTTTGTCTAGTCTTGTCTAGTCTTGCCTAGTCTAGGCTAGTCTTTCCTCCATATCTTTGCATACAGTCGATTTTGGATTGGAAAAACAGCATAGGGTTTGGATGTTGGAGAAAGAACTGTGTAGTTTCAATTCCCTGTAAATTCTTCACAAAAAAACAATATCAACACTCTCTTCACTACTACCTCGACAGACGAAAGGAGGAAAACGAGAATAAGAAAAACAATATCGTTTATCCTGCATTCTACACTTTACACGGACTGTGTCTTGTACATTGTACATACACTTTTTGGATCTTCTTTGAGTACTGAAGTATGGAACTGTGTGCACTGTACACTGTACAGAACACAGCCGCAGCCACAGACACAGATCTGTATACAATGTATTTGTAGAAAAATGTAATCAATTTCCTTGTTGAATTCCTCCTTTTTCTCTACTCGTTCCCGTTCCCTTTGGATCCAACTGTTATTCTACTCCCCATGTTCTTCTCCATCTCACTTTAACTTTCTCCTTTATTCCTTTCAACAGTCTTTTTCATCTACTCTGTTCTGTTCTGTTCTGGTTTGGTTTAGTTTGGTCTGGTCTCTTGTCTACGTATTCTAACCTTTTCTTTTCTATTTTCTCTTTTCTAGTTTTAGTATGTACACACACATTTATGCAGTGTACAATGGGCAATATGTATGAAAAGTAAACTTGTACTTGTCACTCGGCATCGGAATCGGAATTGGAATCGGATTCGCATTCTCATTCTCATTGCATTGCATTGTACAATGTACATTGTACATGTATACACACAAGATATATAGAACCTTGTTTTGCAAGGTTCTTTCTCTTGTGAAAAAACAAATCCGTGTAATTTCCCGTGTCTCTCAAACAAGAGGAAGAGGAAGCGGAGGCAGAACCAAGACCAAAACCAAAACCAGAACCAGAACCAGAACAAAAAAAAATGAGAACCTGAACGAGGAACAGAATGTTGTTCCATCTGAGAGAATGAGACAATACATGAGAAAATACCGAGAGAAATAAAGAAGGAAACCGGCAACCGGAGAGAGACTGGGAAAAGACAAAGAAAAATACAACAAAACGAGAGCAATTTCCATATAGACACAAAAAACACAGCAAGTTTCAAGTGAAATGAGTTTACTGTTCAATGCTCAATCCTCAATGTTCAATGTTCAATGCTCCTTGTTCCTTGTTGCGATTAGGATTTCAAGTTTACAAGGCCAATCGTTATTGGAACAAAATTGGCGTTAAAGTATATGGCCAACACAAATATGTATCAATGTCAGAGTCCAGGGCAATACCCACATGTGTAATGTGTAAATGTGTAAGGTGTAAGGTATAAGGTAGTTTCAAGTAAAAGTACAGTCTTTGTTTCTTTCGATTTTAGATGAGTTTCTTGTACATTATAAGTCCTACATTTACACAAAAAACAAAGAGCGTAGGACAGTTGATCTTTTGGACAGTGGACAGTAGACATTAGACATGGAGTATAACTGACACAAAATTACTTTCTCCACTACAATTTATGGAACTGTCTCCCTTTTATCCATCTTTAATCTTTACGTGTTAAATAATCCTACAGGGACAAGAAAACTATGGTACGGGCTCATGCATAATGTATGTTGAATGTTGAATGTAGAATGTAGAGGAGCAAGAGTAGGAAGCCGTCTTTGTCTTTGTACTTTTCGCAGTTTGGAATTTGGAAGCAAGAAAAGAGCCAATGTCCTCTCTCAAATCCACGTCAATTAGTTCAATTAGTTTCCGTTCATTTTCACTCTGATTAGAAATAGACTCATCCCTCTTGCCTTTCCTTTCTTCTGTTTTACACCATTAAAAATAGCATTGAGTATTGGCGATGTTCAAAGCTGTAATTACACATGTTTCAAGTTTCCATTGTACCAAATTGCCATGGCGTAGGAGGACTTGAAGATTGGAGATGTTAGAAAAATGCTTGGAAATACAATAATACAATAGTTTTAAAAGTAACCTCAACTCAAACCTCACAACATTCAACATGGGATTAAGCACAAAGCTTATACTCATGTCATGAGCAAACAGAGATGTAGTATGTAGTACAAAGTACAAAGAACAAGAACAAAGGGCATTTTCAATTACATTCTGCATTCTGCGTTAACCCCTCACGAGGTTTTGTGTTTTCCCCTCATTTATATTGTATTTTTTCAAAAAGGCTTTTTTCAAGTCATCTTTTTTGTATTTAATACTAAACACTAAACACTGTTATGAAGTATTATGAAGTGGGCATTCTATTTTTAAGACACTTTTTTTATAAATGTTCTCGACAAATTTGGCCAAGAGGAATTATTTATTTTAAATCTCATTCCTTGTACATTGTACACAGTGTACATTGTATGTTTTAACCCTGAATTTTAGATATTTTTTTGCCCAGTATCAAGTATCAAGTGTCTAATACCCACGGAAATGGTAATGATAATGATAATGTGTATATATTATAATTATAATGGGAGTTATAGTGGGAAATGAAGGAAACTGTAACGAAACCCCTAATGAACACAAAAGAAGAAAAACAAAGGCCGGCTTCTTTTTGAACCTCCTTATCGTTTCCCTTTTCTCCAACTCATAGTCATTGCTCACTCTTCACTCAGCTTCAGACTCCGACTCAAGCCTCAAGTCTCCTGTAGTCAGTATCCAGTACAATACACAACATACAATATAATACAAGTTATAATTATAAGTTTCCTTTCAACTTTTTCTTTTCCCTTTCTCTCTCTTTATTCTTTTTATAATGAATGGCTGACAATAAAGACGTGCTTTTCCTCCTTTTCTATTATTTTCTAGTTTCTAGTGAGCACAAAAAAACAAGTGAAATGCGCTGCGCGAATGACCGGAGGGCTAAAAGTTTGCCTTATGCTCCTGAGCATACACGACTTGCATGAATAGTATAATCTAACACTCGAGATCTTTT
>JABASP010001572.1:0-27780 GCA_019776565.1 Sminthurinus signatus | reverse complement strand
GGAGCGGAAGAAGGAAAAATAGGAAGGGAGAATACTGTATCTGTATTTGTATCTGTGTAAGACTGTGTGTTTGTGTATGTGGATTTGAAGTCGAATTCGGAGTCGGATTCGGATGCATACGCAAAGGACATATAAAGTATGTGACAAGTTGCAAAAGTGACACCCATCAAATTTTATGGACACTTTGTGCGGCTCTAAAAAGGAAAACGACCAGCTTAACTTGACTTTCCCCCAAAATCTGAAATTCAGCCAGAGTTCCAGAGTTCCAGCCTAAAACCACGGAGAGTACATACAAACCCTCGACCAAGAGTACAAGAGTAAAGTACTACGCTACTGGGGCTCTTTTGGGATATCAGGTAACAAAACACTTGTTTACTTTTTCTCCTTTCTTTCCCTCTTCCTTTCAGTCCTTTTCTCTAGAGTAAAGATTATTTTGGAGGTTTTATCTATTCAATTCTCTTCATCTTTTAAACTGATCCCGAATCCCGTATCCAGAATCTCTAGTATAAATCTATTATCGTGGGTTTCAAAACATTTATTTGAGCAGTATTCAATGATTTTATTTGGGAGTCAAGGAGTCAAGTTTATAAAATTGTTAAAATCATTTGAAATCATCCTTTTCAATATGTTTTTTCCCTACTTTTAAAATGAAACTATATTTATTGCATACGACATATGACATTCATTGGCTTTCTTCATTCTCTATAAATTTTTCATCAGGGTGTGTGGGCTTCTGTATATATTGTTATTGTCTAGTAGAAAATAGTTTTATTTTTATATTTATTCATACATGTTACATTCTCATGATGAAATTGCTCCAGGCTCCAGGCCCTTAAAGAGACAGGTTCATGTGAGAGGACTAAGAACTAGGAAAAAAGCATAACAACAACAGGAGTTTGAAACTACTTTTGCTCTTTGTCAGATAACTTTGAAACATTCAAATTCCTTTATAAAGAATTCAAATTCTATACAGAAAAAAGCTAAGGAGTAAAGAAATGTCGACTGTAGACTTTAGAAATATTTGTATAGTATTCCCCTGTGAACCACTGTGTTTCTGGTTTCTGTTTGTTTGATTGTCAGTCAAACGTTTGCATTACATTTGTCTACTGGTGATAGTCAAAGACACTGGTTGGGTTTTAATTGAATCTCGATTCTTCTTCTCTTTTTTTTATTCTTCTGCTTCTTGATCGTAAGTTTTTATGGTCAGTACGTGAAATTTCCTTCAAACGAGCAGAGTTTTGTCGTATGTATTCGTTGCCTTAAGAAGAACTCTAAATGCTCCGTGTTGAAGAGGGTGAAAAAATATCAAAGATTTTTATTTGCAGTTTTTATTTAAAACAAATACAATTAAATAAAACTGGTCCTAGTTTTTGTCTTGGTGTAATTCCAAAAGCTTTTTCTTTGCTACCAAATCAAAAAACCGTGTATTCTTGGAAATTTGTTTGTAAAATTATATAATGATTTATGTCTATTTTTGTGAGGGCAAGCCAGTTAAAACGTTTAATGTTGATATTGATTCATGGGTTTAAATGGGGATGCAGTTGTGTTTCCATTTTGTCCTCATCATTTTCCATATGATGAAGCACGTGTAATTCCACGCAACCGTCACATTCTGCCACAATACATGACAATACAATTAAAATACAATAATAAAGTGCAATTCTTACAACTCGAATGTACACCGACGCATTTCCATTGTATTGCATTGGGTAACAAATCAGAGATGAAACATATTATTTAATATGAAACCCCAAGTTCCAAGTTCCAAGTTCAGGTTGTCACTTAGTACACACAAAACGGCTAAGAAATGTCGTTGGGTCGTGTGAAACACGTGGCTGTTTTAATTATGGCTTATATAACTTAATGCAACTGTATTCCGTACTCCATACTCAGGGTGAGCTGGGCAAGTACAAAATACAAAATACTACATGTATACTTTATACTGCACCATTTACAAAGAAAAAGCAAAAGCAGTAGCCATAGCTTGTACTTTGAAATCTATAGTAGCTTTACCACATAATAATATTATGTAATAGGTATAGCAGGTTCGTTCTATAGTATTTCTTACAGTAGTCTAGTTTTGGACAAGATTGGTCAAATTATCTCAATACTGTAGATATATTGTAAAGTGTAAGCTCGGCGTGGATTCTTGTACGGTGTGGTGTTATTATACGTGCTTAATAATAGTAATAGTTGTAGGAGCCCCGGAAAACCCTACAAATTACATGGTAATTCATTACTTCACATTATTTGTATGTTTGTACTTTGTACTCACCACAGCATATACGTCCATGCATGCATACAAGCATTCTTATTTTCCATAGTAATATTGTATTATCCCCGCATCCACTTTCCAGTTTCCAGCATTATTATTACGTTTGTTTGACTTGTTCATATTTACCCCTCCAACTGGAAACTTGGAATTGAGAATAAAGTATGCATTTGCTATTGGATGTGCAACATGCACTATTACTATTATATGAGATATGAGATACACAATGCGTATTTATATTTGAGTGTACGGGTAATATTTAAGGTTGACCACAAAAATGTCTGAGAAATCATAAATTTGGCCTAACATGATGGATTGATCATTGACGTGCTGGCAGGACTCTGTATTACACTAACGTTATGGTTGAAAGTTGAAACAAATGACTTTATACATTTGTACATTCTACTTTTTTACACCTTACACATTACACACACACATTTATAATTTATAAAGTAATACATAAAAAAAAGAAAATACAGCAAAATGGTTTGGATTCCATTCCCTTCTCAAATTTAGAATTTCCGTTTAAATTTGATTTTTTTATCCACCGTCCATAGACTTTCCCTTGATTTAAAGCTACGTAAAAGTGGAATTATTAGCATATACAGATTTACATATCTACTTTAAATCTCCAGTTTTAGTTTCAGCTCCAGTTCCAGTAATACAAAACTACAATAGAACTGGAGTCAGTGGTCGAAGCATGGATTTGAAGGGGAAAAAACAAATATGTGTAATGTATGAATGGTCGGGTTAGAACAAAGTGCGAGAACATAGAATATAGAGGAAAGAAAGGAGAGAAGAGGAGATACGATGGAAAAGCAAGGAAAAGGGGAAAGAGGATGAAGGTACGATTGTGAGGTTCATATGTATTTTTTGGGGGGAAATGCCACTAACACATGAAAAGAACTTCCGGACTTGACATTTATAGTATAGCAGCCACTTTACCTCCTGATATACGTCTGAATAAAAACCTTGTATGTTTTCACATCACCATTTACGTCTACGTCTCCGCTTACGCTTACACTTCCACTTACACGTATACGTTATACGTTTCACAGGGAAAAAAACTTTTCCATTCAAAGTCTCATCCCTCGTAAATGAAACAAAACTAATGCATGAAGACATTTATGAGTTTAGCACTACTTTCCGAATAAATTCTCGCAATATGCAAGTACACAGAGTACACTTGTATTTTGTATACTCTTGACTCTAGTTTCTGGTGTGCAGAATATAGATACATGTATTTGTATGATAGTTTGAGGAAAGGAAGAAAAAGAGATACTTTTCTACAACTCAGACCACAAAATGACGAGAAGCAACAGTTTCTTTCTTTTTCCATACCTTTTGCACGATATTTTCCATCTATTTCAATTTTCAATGACCAAGGCTGCTAAATTTTTACATGAGAAAAACATGTATCAACTCAATTGAATATTTGTAGCCAATAATTATTGATAGACTACAAATGCATTCAGTATCCACACCACAAAGAAAACAGCACAACAAAATGTACGTGTAAAAAGTTGATTTGTACATGTACGCTGTATGACGACTTTTCGTTTTAATGGATGACTGAACTGACAACAAATAATCATAACGATAATGATATTGGAAATGATTGTGGTTTCAGTTTGTGACAAAATAAAGTTATTTCAAACACGAACCAGAAAAAAACCAAGAAAAAGATGATAGATCAAGCCGCCATTTATTGTACAATGTTTCATTATTTAACTTAAAAAGGAAGGCAAGTGTATCACTCTGCCCTTGTTTTATCTCTTCTTAAAAATATATCAAAGATCAAAGGCGAAATTCATTGCCGAATAATGAATTATTTAGTAATCATTTATTAAGATAACTGAAACTGTCATTAATAAATTATTTTTAAATGATAAGCACTTTATAGAGAATACTTGATGAAAACGACCAAGTTTGATGATTAATTGCATTTATAATTTTTAGCGGCGGTTTCCTTAATCATAAAACTAAACGTAAAATTTTGTATGAAAAATAGTTGATTTTGATTTTGCTCCGTAAAAATACATTTATAAAATTTTTGGCTTTAATATAAAACTTTGATACGCAAAAAAACAAGAAATGTTAAAGTATTGAAAGTTAGTTTGAGAAAAATTTTCAGCTAGTCCAAAAACTATTATTTTACCATAAAAATTAAGCCGAAATAGAAGGACAGTTGAGTAAATGAGTAAAGGAAAAGCTAGATGCTGTCCTTTAATACGTAACGTGCATATTGTATACTGTGTACGCAGGAGCCAGATTTGTCCAGGAAAAGATCCATTGACAGCGGGAAGGGGGAGCGAGATCCATTGACAGCGGGAAGGGGGAGCGAGATCCAATCCGCAGTCTGTATCCCTCCGCTTTCAAAGTTTTCCAATCTATCTATGTAGTTAGCTCAAGCTCAAAAATTTCAAATTTCCAGATCCAAATCACAAAACTTTGATACTTGTTACTGTGCAAGAGACCAATATGTACAAAATGGGCGTACTTGAAAGTAAAAAATTCCCGAATTTCACAAAATTAATAGGAATTTTGGAAATCAGATAGAAATCGGGCAACAAGGCAGAGCTTTCAAAGGGGAATCTGAGCTTCCCAAGAGGCGGTTCAATATTCCAGTATGGCGCTCTGAATCCTGCGTCTGCTCAACTGTTTTCTTTAGATATTACTCTGTTTAGTTAACTTTAAAGGGATCTTTATTATCTTAGGCGTCCAAAATATCATTGTACTTTGATTTAATAGAATCATAAAACCAGTATCGATCATTTTTCTTTAGCTTTTCAGAAATTAGAAAATTCAGGGCAGTAATAGAACTGTATTGGACTGGTTAACTAAAACAAAATGTCAAAAATTAGAAATTTTTCCCCTAGTAAAAAGATTCTACCTTGTTCAAAATTTAAACCTTACGGAAAATTATCACTTAATATGTAATTTTTAATTTTTTTACGCATAATTTATGATGCAAAAATATTAATAATAATTAATTATGCAATTAAAATGATTTTCTAAAACCAAAAACGGTTCCCTTTGGATCAGGCCTAAAAATAGTTGTTACAAAAGTTTGAAAACTTTTAATTCGTGCAGAAGTAAGAATCTGAAAATTCCATTCAGTCAATGATTCAGATATGAGTTCAGTTATGAACAAAAATTCATCCAATTATCCTTAAATTATAATCTGATTTTAGATCCTCTGTAATGAAACTGATGGCTTAAACGTTTTTCACTCTTGACGGAAACATAACCATCATCACAACTGACATGACCAGGGTTAAGGTAGTTTTGAATTTTGTCCATATGTATCAGCATGATTATTAGTACAAAAAGTACATACACATATGTACATGTGTATTTCATCCACTTGGTCGTAAACTAGAGTTGAAATCTCTCTTAACTCTGAGTCGGATTCGGATTCTGAGTTCAACTAGTGATTTTGTGTACATAAAGACACTCAGCAGTTGTTTGAGTGTTGTATATGGGCAATGAAATGAAGGTACTCTTCATATTTAAAGTGTATTCGGCAAAGGAGGCAAAAGACAGAGACACACACACACACACTCCTACTTGCATTGGAGTTGGTCCGTATTCCTACTCGTACTCGTACTCGTACAAGAATTCGTGGTGGTTGGTGGTAGTAGTAACAAGTAATAGAACTGCACATAAAATAATTTTTTACGGCCCCATAAAACTGATACTTTGCGTAAACGTTACAAGCGGGAAGTTAAAGTGCATATTTACAACTCCGCACCATACCATATCCCATATTCCATACTCCATACTCCAAACTCCAAACCATACGCACAGACAACATATGAAACGACTAACGGGACATGGAAACAACTTACTACAGAAATTCTGCATATTACATTGTATCTTCCCATCATATGCTTTTCTCTTTCACATTTCACATAACAGAAGAGAACAGAAGAGAGCACAAAGTGAAATACAACAAGAACAAGAAGAACAAGAAGAAAGGGGAGAAAACGGGACGTGTTGTTGCACTTTGTGTCTTGTGTTGAAAGTTGAAATCCTCTTGCTCTTGTTGCAATCTTGCAAAGTTCATAACATAAAATTAGATTCCCTCTTTCTCCAGAAACATTTTACGGGGAAATTACGAGCAGATAATATTCAGATTCAGATTTAGTTTCAAGATTCCGACTCAATCTCAGATTTTATCTATTACCATGGCCGTGGTCATGACTTTAAGTGGGTAAATGGTAAATGTTTTTCTTGCAAATAATTTTTTATCCCCAAGTACATTGTACATACATAAAGACAGACATAAGGAATCATCATCATGATCATCACAATTGCGGAGGACCAACAAGTGCATAAACATAACGAGTCTCATAAAATTGAATGGGAGACAAAGTAGGAAATCCTTTACATCTATATCCATATCCATGCTCAGTATACTACATGGAGTACCTATAGCTTTTATCGTATAGCTTATATAGCCAATAACACATGGTAGAATTACTCTTTCTCTTCCTTCCATATTAGGGGAAATGTACATTGTACATTGTACATACATGTGTAAAACTATTAAAAAGAGATAGATTTCTATTTGGCCTCGCAAATTGGAGACTGAAAAGGGAAAGAAAAAAAAGGAAATATATAAAATATAAATAAATTACACAAATACAGAATACAGAATACAGATATGCGTAATAGGGAAACAAGTGGGAAAGAAAGAATGAATGAATCCGTGAATGAAATGAAAGTTACGAGTTACGACTTAGGACTTAGGACGACGTAAAGAATATGTATATTATCTATTATCTATTCACTTGATACTTGGACTAACAACAACAAAACTGAGACTGAACGAGCTTATTGTGTACTGTATACTGTGTACGTAAAAACTAGACACATTAAAGATGAGTTAATGTCTACGCATTGCATTGACTCACGTGTGGCTCATAAAAATAAATATAATTAAGCCATAAAAAGGCTCATTACACTACATCTACAATCTACACAACACTACACAACACTACACAACACTACACTACACTCTATTATACATATTATGTACTTGAACACTTGTACACTTGTGAACTTGTGTACTGTCGTACATAACAACCAAACAGATTTAATTTACGATTCCAAGTAACCATTTTATTATATTGTGCATATACAATGTACAATGTACAGCAAATACTAAGTACCTTTACTTTTACTTTTATCTTTATTATGTACCTACGTGTGTGTGTGTGTGTTCATATTTGTACACATTGGGGGAAGAATTTGTCCATAATTGTACATTGTAAAACCCATGGATATTATTATTATTATCCGTCCATTTGCACTACATAATATAAATGCATAGCGTATGCCTAATGCCTATAGCCTATACTTTGTGAATGTGGATGTTGAAGCTGAAGCTGATGTTTATGGCCATGTTTTACATGATATTATTACTCCTTTTCATTGCACGGAATGAATTGCATTGCATTTGGCACCTCCAGCTCTAAACCAAACCAACCAAATGTTGCCGCATAAACTACAAACTATAAACCCACGGATACAACATCCAGCATACAACATATAAGAAGATGCATATTCAAACTTGAATAGGTAATACAAGCTAAAACATGCGTACATTTTTTTCCTGCTCATGACTAGGAAATTTACGGGAACAAAAAACATGAAAATTTATAACTCAATAGATAGATATTTCCTTTTCATTTTCCTTTCTTTATCTTTTCTTTGTATCTATATGTGTATGTGTTTGTATGTAAATGGCACTCATCATGGATTTTGACACTTCATAAACGTCATCTTAAACTACATGATAATGAACACAAGGGAAGGAACAAAAAATTACCATAACTTTGGGCTTACTCAGTTTAATTGAGTCATTATTATTGAGTATCTTGTTCCTACTCTTACTCTTATCTTTTGAATTTAAATACCTTGAAATCTTTTTAATAGGAATGAAAACAACAATTAAAATGTGAAAGAGGATAAAGTTTTTGACAACTATAAAAAATAAAAATGGATTCTAAATTCTAGATACTTTTTTTTTTACTAGTTTCAAAAGTTGTTTGGTTTTTTGGCATGGATACTGAATGTAGAATGTTGAATGCTGAGTTCAGGTGTGTATTTAGTATTTATTTCCTTTTCTTTTGTTGAGTAAGGTTCGGATCTTTTATTGATGCATGTAATGTGTAATGGGTAATGAGGATAGTTTCTTGTGTATAGATAAATGCACATTGCAGTACAGTAGGTAAAAGAGTAGGAGAATACGGATACGGGTATGGGATTAAAGCAAGGTCAGGGTTGGTTGGGTTATTCTTTGGAGTAAATGGGGTTATTTTGGGGAAATTAATGAGAGCTAGTTGACATAAACGTTTGTATAAAACGACCGAGTGGGTGATTCCCAGTTTCACTTTCACTCACTCTCTCTCTTTCTTCCTGGGTTTTTGAGGAGCCGTTTCCACTTTCTACTATCATCACTATTGCTATTACGACGGCGATTACTACTACATCAGTACCCCGGGAAACTGAAAGTAGAGTAAAGAGTAAAGGGAAAGCAAGTCCAAAGTCAGAGTATGTACCAAACATAACATCACATGGAGTATGGAGTATGGACTATTACCAGAACGATTACTATACATGGGCCAAGTTTAGACTTGACTTTCATCCCATTTCATGCACTCCATGCAGACATAGAAACAGAGAGAGAGAGAGAGAGAGTGAGAGAGAGATGCTTCTTCCTATGGCAATGGTCTTCTAAATGGTCCATTTTATACGCTATATTCTTCCCTCAATGATATCAATCTGCTCCTTTTACGGTCCTCTTCAATACCATCAACCACCAGCATCTAGCATCTAGAATCCAGAGACCCAATTCTAAGAGTACAAAGTATACATGCACCGTGTACTTTGTACATGCATTCTCGACTCTTCAACCTACTTCAAGTCCAACTTCAACTTCAACTTCACACATGCACATTGCACATACATGGATAGATTTACCCACTTTTGGCCAAATTTCCACCACACCACACCACACTAAACTTGAACTTTAAGAGTCTTGTCATTGAGATTTCGTTTTATAGTTTTGCTCTCAAGTCTCAATTCGCAATGAGGAAAACTGTTGCTTCTTTTTATTTTATTTCATCTCAAATCTCAAAGCCCAAGTCAAGATTCAAGTCTCAAGTCGGCACGTCATTCACAAAATCATGTGTTACGTCATGAACAGCTTTTTTTAGAGGAAAAAGGACACGGTTTAAAAATATAGACAAAATCTACGATCCACAGTTTTGACTTTTGACGCAGATGTAGAACTTTGAATATTACTCGTGAAACAAAAGAAGGAACATAATAATAAATTGTACAACCATCACATTTAAAATTATAATTACTTTTATCTGCATATAAATTCTTTCCCCCGTTTTCTACTCGTAAATTGAAATATCTTTGTACGTCAACAGTCAAGTTTGAAACAACTTTATTCACTAGTTCTGTACACTTTTCCCAGATTTATTTACTGCATACTGTACATTGTATATTGTACACTGAACATTGAATTTAAACTGGTTTTCCATCATTTTGGTTTCTTTGCACCTTTAGTAATATTTTGCATGTGTTTAGGCAGTAAAATTTACAGGGAATGAAAGAATGAGTGAATAAATGAATGTGAGTGTTCAGTGTTGAGTAAACATTTACACATTTTAATGAATGATGATGAGGTTTTATGATTATTACTCTTATTGTCATTACATCCTACGGTATTGTGTATTTGTACAATGGTTGAGTGAAATGTCATCAGATTGAGGATTAGGATTAGGAAGATTAAAGATTACAACTAGTACTTCAACTAGTCTCATAAATGCACATTGTACATTGTACATTGTACATGCATGTAAATGTTGATGATTTAATTTAATTTTGTTTAAATTTTAAGGTTTATGACCATTGTAGTTTGTAGAACACGGCCATTTTATTATTTTTAAAGTACCATGTATTCTGAATTATGACAATGTTTGTAGTTTGTAGTTTTGTAGCATATTTTCTCCATGGTTTCTGGTTGGTTGGTGTGGTCACAGTTTAGAAGTTTAGAAGCTTATAAATGCACAGGAGCTTCTACTTTGTACTCAATATTCTATCTGTATATTCAAAACAAAGGCGCCAACAGGTTTAGTACATGTACATACTTTTACCTATGAACAATGAGCACGGAATACACCTCGCTCTAGAATAAAGTTTAACTATCTCACCGTATCATGTCATGTCATGTTACGTTATGTTTCGTTTGTTGTATCATTTTATTTTAGAAACAGGATAAATGTCTACATTTTTCTGCTATTCCACGAAAAACAGTAGAATCGTCACGGCGTTGAATAAATATTTTCCCTTGCACATGTATGTAGCTTCATACAAATGCGAATACGAATACAAATACGAATAGGAAAACGAATACAGGGCTACGAATCTTGAACTTGGCGGAAACAAAGTAGAGAAAATGGTTGTGGGCACGCAATTCAAGTCAAACTCGATGAAATGCTATACACTATGCAGTGTAGCAGTAACGCAATATTTTGATGAAACAACTTTTACGTCGACTATTTAGTACATGCTCATTTTTTAGAGGCACGTAGAATATTTGTAGCTCACTGGCTATACAATGCATTCATAGAACATAGTATATGCACAGTACATTGGATGATTGAGACATTTGATCTAGTTGAATTATATACTTACATCGGTACTTCGATACTCTTCAACTCTTCGATAAATACACTCAACCGTGTCCACAACATTTTCTGACTGATTCTGCCATTGCTATTGGAATTGAGTTGGAATTGTGAAAACTGGCACGCACATGATATCTCAACATTCTACAGTAAACAGCATTTACTGATTACTGATACAATTTCAAACACGTCCTCTATCTTCTTTCTTTTTCATAGTTGAAAATGTGACGGACAAGTGAGATGGATAGAGACATTGATCAAGAATTGGAATTGGAATTGGGGAAACAACTCAAGCGTAAAACCTTTGAAACACTTTGAATGACATCTCAATCATAAGTACAGTCATACAAGTAATTTCGCGGATAAATGCACTGTGCACTGTGCACGCACAAACAAAACACAAAACAAAGTTTCTTATTTATTCTGTCATAACTAAAATTTCAAATTTTGTTTCCAATTCCGACTCCATTTTGACTTCTATAAAAAAATAGCATTGGTTTTGATAACTTTTGTATCCTTACAACGGGAAATGTTTCCATTAATTTTTGAATAAAAATGACTAAAAATGGGAAAAGAATTTGAATTTTAAAATAGATAAAAAAACATAGGGGAGATCCCCATTTGAAAAAAAAATGGTGTGATGGAATAATCGAATTGAATTGGCGTTGGAAACTCAGCTGTAGAATCTGAACAGATTGATGTATTTGTAAAAGATACGTCGGCATCTACAAATTCAAATTTGAATTCAGATTCAGATTACGGGAGGATGTATGTATGGTTAATGTGAAGTCACATTAGGAAGAAAGAAGGGAAAAGAATACGAGATCCGAAAAAAAAGAGTTTCCATCACTATGTATACAGTATAGATTATACATGTATTCAATTTCTCGCATGGCTGACAGTAAAATCGCACATGTACAAAAGCATGTATTGGCACAAGTTACAAGATACAAATCCAATTCCAATTTCACATTAATGTGAAATAGCAAAATATGGGAGGAAGACAAAAGAAAGAAAGAAAGGAAGGAAGATGTATTGACGGGCGATTTGGTGGTCTCAAGTCTAAATCTAAATCCAAACCCAAGTCTCCAACCTCCTCCTCTTTTTCTGTTTCTGTCTCTCCTGCTTCTTTTTTCTTTTTTCATTCCAATTCTAATCGATAAAACGAACAAATGTGAGCTAGAAAATTTACCCATTTGTACTTATTTTACAAAGTTGTATTGAAATGCAAAAGAAACAAAAGTATCTTTCAAAACCAATGAATATCTCAAAAATACTGGTATTTCGATTACAAATGAATGGAAGGATATTTATATGTAAAAAATGAATACACAAGGTTAAATAATAAATAACATAAAGCTTCCGCAGCTCACATCCATCTATTGCTTTCCCGTAAATATTATGAAAACATGTGTGTTTTGTGTGTACGCTAGTTTACAGAAAATCAAATTGCACATGGATACAACTCCCGTGTAAAGTAAAATAAAGTACAAGTAAAAGTAAAGGAAAAAGCATCACAATGGGAGTGAAAAAAATGAGTAGAGACTCTAGACTCTAGATTCTAGATTCTAGACTAGAGACTGGAGACCCTCCCCAAAAAAGAAAATTGAGTATCAGGAATTCAGATAGTCACAGTCACACATACAACATACAACATACAATACACAGTATAATATAATATAACATGATCAAACTTTTGGGAATATTCGAGGAATAAGTTTAGGAGAATTGGTGCATGTCTCTAGGTGTACATTCTACATATTACATATATTATACATTATAAACATGAGTTTCTACGTGTGCCTAGTTTCTGTACCGGTAGAAGTTCTGTAGCTGTAGCTGTATCTGTATAGTGGCGATGGTAGTGGCAGTGGCAGGAGAGAGAAGGAGAGGAATCGATGCTCGATGTCTCGCTTGAGGAAATCCCTCAATTGAGAGTATGCTCGCCGGCTATAAATTATACGGATGGGCTTATATCAAACCCCGGGAAAGAAATATGGTGACACACAGTCCGGGATCCCCCTGTCCTGGAGAAAGTACAGCCACGACGAATACGACTACGAACACTCCTATTCCTACTGCTAGATTCTAGTTTCTAGATTCTAGATTCATTCTTCTCCTCTATCTTTTCTCCTTTCCTCCGAGAGACCGTAGTCACATACTCACTCCTTCTTGTTCTACCACAACATACAACATGGAAAATACAACGTACATATAGATTTATGCACGGAGAAAATTGTGTGGGAAATAGTAAAAATTGTAAGGACGAAACCTTCCAAACTCTGTATAAAATAAAGTTTGAGGCTATACATTTAAACATATACTTTACTTGGTTTGCTTTTTCCAATAAAGAAGACTACTACTCTTTTTTCTACACTGTACACTACGTTGTAGTGGTAGTGGTAGTTCAGAGACTGATAACCAGGAAAAGGAAAATCCTGTGTACGTGTATGCACTACGTATTTTTTTGTACACGAATTTTGGACGAGTTTGTTAGCACAAAGTCCACAATTCAAATATTCTCATAGGACAAGAAAAGTGCCCGGATGCACCACCATCGCCACTACGATTGCCATCGTCTCTGCCTCCATCTCCATCTCTTTACTTGTCACTGAATTTTGTTTTGCTTTTGTTGGGACGAGTGAAAAACGACGGAGCGACTCGGCGGGCGGGCAACGGCTGTAGCAGCTGACTTGCTATTTTTTCTATATATTATTATTATATTATTATTACGATTACGACTCTTGTTGTTAGTATTATTATTATTATTATTTGTATGTGTTGTATCTAATATAAAAGTATAACTTTTGGCAAGTCGGCCAGACAAACGAGGAACTAGGAACGAAGAACGAAGTACGAAGAATGAGCAAAGAAGCAGTCCTCGCTTCGTCAACTTTTTAAAAGTTAAAGTCAAGCTAAGCACTTTTCCTCCTCTTTCTTCAGAATGCGTGTACAAGCAAAATGAAAACTTTGCAAAAGTTTATGTTGGTGTAAGAACTTGGAACTTGGAACTTGAATAAGAAGAAAAAGAAGAAGAAGAAGGAGTATGCTTATACATTATTATTTATACATGTACAAAGTTCCATAATATTCGCGATTTATTGACAACAATATTTGTTCCTTTTCCCTATATATGCTTTGCATTACACAGTAGAGACTGGAGACATGTACATTGGTATAATATAGTATTTTCCGTTCCTTCATTCTTCATTCCTATTTCCGAAAGCCAGGCTACTAGATTAATGTTTCGAGAAGATTTAAAACGCCTTGTTGCTATTCCTACACTACACTGGCTGAAATCTACTGTCTACTTCCTCTCTTTTCCACTGAGCATTGAACACGCATATTTATTCTTATATATATGTACGAGTTTTCAAACCTTTTTTAGCTAGCAAAAGAAAAGTGACATGATTTAAAGCGGGAAATTTTACAATTTAAAAAAGAGGCTCTATACTTTATACAATGTACTTTTTCTTTTTTCTTTTAAAATGTATGCAATACATATAAATCCCTGAAAGCAAAAGGCAAATCATGGAAAGTACAGTAAAGTAAAATAAAGTAAAAGTAAAGTAGGCTCTTTTCTTGTATATATTTAAATTTGTGGATGAAAGAACAAAGAGAGGAGAATGGGCTATGAAGTAGAAGAACAAGAAGAAAAAGAACAAGAGGAAGAAAAAAAAGGGAAATGATTCTGTGGTATTATTATGCGTAGCTAAGGAGCTTTTCCGAACAATTCTAATTGAATTGAATTTTTATTTTATGAAAACGGTCGTAAAATCTGCCCAACTAATTCAAGACAAGACAGAGGAGAAGATGGATTTTGGGGGGAAATGTACATAATATATTATACATACACTACTCGTTCCTCACTGTTCACTGTTCCCTGTTCACTGTTCAATGCACACACATGAGGATTTGTTGAGAAAAGTCAGTGAAGGCTTGAAGCAATCCATTGTGTGTGAATCCATAGATAGATAGATGGATACTCGCATGCATGAATTGTCTTGGTCTTACTCCTTCTCCTGTGTAGGCTGTGTAGAATATAGAATATGGTGGAAAATTACTTAAGCAGTTTCCACCACCACCACCACTACCACCACCAAAATGGAGAAAGAGGCTACAAATCTGCAAGAGAAAAAGGTTGACAGCTGAATTGAAGTTACATACGATGATACTTTGCTACCAAAGGTATTACTCGCCGTTTTTTCTCATCTTCTATCCATCCATCTATCTATCTATCCTTTGCACACGGCAATCATTTATAACCAAACCTGTATAGCTATATGCACATCTATTACATATTCAAAGCTTCAAAGGTGAGCTCTATTCTCTATATTCTTTATTCTGTACTATACTGTATTATGTATTATGCTTATGCATGACATGATATTACAGTATTTTGCAGCACTCGCCATACAACATTGAACATTTTGCATGTACATACAGAATACAGATGTATGGCTGTAAAGTACGGAAATTCTAGGAAATAGTTGATTGGATTGCATTTTACTTTGATTCTCTTATTTCTTTCCTTTTTTTCATTTCCTTACTAAGATTTTCATCAGACTCTAATACTGCATACAGCATGCGTATTTACTATACAGAATGTATACGGAAAAACCTCAGAACTCACAACTGGAAATCCTCAGAATGAAATAGAATCAAATAGAACTAGATGAAAAAATAGACTAGTAAAAGACCAAAAGCAAGACAAAAAGAATATAGAAAAGAAAGAAAGAGAGAGATAGAGAAAAAAGAGGAAGATGGTCGAGTCGACTTGGAATTCGAGTTCGAAAAAACGAAAACGAAAAAGAAAACGGAGAAAAGGGAAAAGAAAAAAAAAGAGAAAGAAGATTTTCCATCAGGCTGATGTGGAAAAAAGAAAGATGGAGGATCCGGTGAAGTGTGGAGGCAAAAGACGGAGACGAAGACGAAGCAAGGAGACGGAGACGGAGAGGACGAAGCAGTCAGAAAAAGAAGGAAAGAAGTAGAAAAAGTAACAGCAGTAGGGAGAAGAAAGAGTAGAGAGTAGAAAGAGTAGAGACTATGTAGAGACTAGAGAAGGGAAGGCAAAGGCGTAGGGTCCTAAATCTCCGAGTTGAGACAAATTCTTTTATCTGCCTTACTTTCCCCAACAAAGATAGATTAGCCCATTTTTGCAATTTTCCCTGTCTCCGATGCCCTCGTAACTCTTGCTGAGTTATTGCTTTTCTGAATCTCCACGGACTTAAGACGCGAAATTCAACCCGTAGACTATAAGACTCTCAAAAAATTGCTTCTTCGCTTCTTTGCACTCGCTCCTCTCTCTTTCTCTTATTCTCTCTCCACTCGCTCCCGTCTCCTGCTACACACATACACATTGTACACATTGTACATTGTACATACACAGCCTGAGAACGAAGAACGAAGAACGAAAAAAACGAAGAAGGAAGAAGAAGAAGCAGCAGCAGCACCAACCCACCAGCCCATCATTTATCTTACGTATCCCATAGCCTCTATCCATATACTTGTGTAGTCTATAACTTATAATACTTTAGTATGTTTAGCTAAGTTAGTTTTTAAACAAGAAGGGAAAGAAGGGAACAGAACAGAAAAGAACAGACATATATTTATATCTGCTGATGCTGATGCTGATGTTACTAAGACTATTCTGTTCTATTCTATTCTACTCCTGTTCCTCTTCCTCTTCCTCTTTTTCCTTCTGGTTCCCAAAGCAAACCTATTGCCATTGCTTTGAGTTTGAGTTTTGGTTCTGGTTCTGCTTTTGCTTCTGCAAAGTTTTTTTTTCTCAATTGGTAGTGTTGCATTAGTTTTTTTCCGTTCTTATAAAAGGAGACGAAGAAAAACTGCAGGAATAGGAAAAAGTAAAGAAAAGAAAAAGGAAAACCAAGTCCAAGTCCAAGATACTAGATCCTAGATACACACACCATTCTTCATAGACACCTACATACATTACATTACATTGTCTTACATTACTCACTTATATGTTTACAATATTTTTCCATTATATTGTGAGTATTTTTATTCCTTAGATTTATTTCTGTTTTTTTCCCTTCCTCTCTGTCTCTCTGTCTCTCTGTCTTTTCCTCTTGTCCTATCTGTATCTGTAGTCCTCTTCTGACACGGCCTATACTTTGTACATTGTACACTGTACACTTCCTCTGTGTTCTGTGTTTGTAGTTGTACTCGTATTTGTGTTTGTATTTGTGTGCTGAACGTCGAAGGAATGAAGGAATGAACCACCAGCCAAGGATGGAACAAATGAACGAATAGGATTTATGGGTCCTCCATTTTTCTCTACATTTCTTGTTCTTCCTTCTGTCCCTTTCTTTTTCCTAGATACTAGATACACACTACACCAGAGAAAAATACTAAAGCAATGTCTCTCTGTCATCTTTTATATATATCCTTACTTTTGATATGATATCCCATCTCATTTCATTTCATTTGGAGAAAAAGGAAACAAGAAAAAGTGGTAAAGTATTTTGAAAAAAAATCACATGTTTTCATAAAAAAAAGAACCAAATGCTCTATTGCCAGTTTGTCAGTGTCCATTGTTAATGTTGGAGTTAGATTTTAAAGATGTATATTTTATGCGCCTTTTTTTGAATTTTGAATTTCTAACACCAATGATTTTTGCTCAAAATTCTGTACAGCAGTACAGCAATATAGTTAAACGGCTGATTAAATTTGCTTTGGAGTTTTGATCAGATCCAATCGAATCAAAAGCCCCTACACCCTATACAATTTTTGTAATTGATATTCAAAGAATCAAACTATACATGTTCAAAATTCTGAATGCAAAACACAAATTAATCACTTGAATCTCCTCCGTCTTCTTCCTCTTCTTATTTTTTGTCTTGTTGTTGTTCTTTTCTGGTTTTTGTGATGTGGGAAATTGTCAGTTGGCCTTTGGAGTTGTACGTTGTATTTAATATTTACATGTAATAGCTATGCAGCTAAGTTGATAGATTGTGTATTGTGTACACATTGTAAGGCGTCTGATAAATTCTTGTAAAATTACGCAGCTCCACGATGACGAAAGATGAATGAGTTTTCGGACTGGTACACACAAGTCTCTGCATGTCTATGTGTGAGTGAGTCAAAGCTCAAAGTACAACTCTAAATGCACAAGGCTTGCAGAACATGGAGGAGGATTTTTAAATGTTTGTGCCTTTGAATTTGCTTGTGCTTATTACAAGTTTTGTCCATGTAGGATTTTTTTTATTTAAAAAAACGCCCTTTGGATACTCCGACTCAAACTAAAACTCAAACTCAAACACAAACTCAACTAGACTCGACCAGAATTTCTCAGTTCTCAGTTTTTAATATCAGTCTCAACTTTGTAATACGTAATTAGGCATGACAGAAAATTTTTACATCTTCATCTTCATCTGGTCTGGAAATCTTCATGTTCTGCATTATGCATATATTTATATGAAAATGGAAATGGGAATGAATATGAATATGAATAAGAAAAAGAGTCTGCATTGGACAAAGAATTTTTCATTTTTTTCCAGCCCTCCTTACACAAATGATTATGCATACTTTAGAGCATGTACATCTGTAAGAGGACTGACGGAGAATCGAGATGATAAAAGAGGAAAAATGGAAAAGTGGATTTCTCCATACCGTGAAAAGAATAAGGAAAAGAAGAAAAAGAGGAAAAGACTTGACTCGAGTACTCTTTTTCATTTTTCCACAATTTTTTTCCATGTTTCTGGAACGTAGAACAAGGAACATGGAACATGGAACGTGAATTCAAATGCGAATATGAATGCAAACGTGAATAGAAATGAGAAGGATGTGAATGTTACAACATGTGTATGCGTACACAAGCAGAGACAGAGAGAGACAGAGAGAGAGAGACAAAGGGAACCAAATGGTAATTTAAATGATGGAGCACACTTTTTGGAGAAATTATGAGTTCTTCATCTCCCAAAAAAGTCCTACAGAAGGAACCAGAGAGGGAAGATGATGATGGATTTCGCTTTGTGTTTGACTGTGCAATGCCAGCCCAGACCAGGCCAGACCAACCATACGATGCAGAATTCTAAATTCTGAATGTTTATGTAGACACACAACTCCAGCTCCGACTCAGACTCCGAGTTAGACTTGTTGTAGGAAAACATATAGTAAAACTCCTCAAAAGAAGAAAGGACTATAGCTTTAATATGTAATATGACTATGACTACGGCTATGAATTAGACTATATGATTACGATTATGATTACAAGATTATGAAAAGGAACAAGTGAATGAGGAATTGCCATAAGTCATTCATGTCTCTAGCTATTTTTCATCGAGGTACAACATATTATAACATACAACCAACCAGTCAGCCACACTGGCACTGGCTCTGACTCTGACTCTGACTCTGACTCTGGCACTGGCAGAAAGACACACACAAACACGAAAACCCAGAGAACAGCAAAGGAATATCAGAATATCAGAAACGAAACGAGATATGAGGAAAGAGACACGTTCGAATAACTGCTGGGTCATTTAGACACTCGAGCTCACATTAGCATTTTAACATTTCCTTTGTATGCTCTCAGGCATAAATGTTTTAAGCCATCTCTCTCTCTCCTCTCTGTGTTTTTCTCTAGTCAGTTTGATTTACGACCGCATGACTAATGAGCAGTCTTTTCGATTCCATTGATTTCTCATTACCAACTGTCTATCTTATTCTCTGTTCCAAGCTCTCAAGCTCTCTGTGTTGTTCTCCTCTGTTGTCGAATTATAATGTGCACTTTATACTTTATATATATTTATTTTCCGCATGTAGGGAATGTGTCTTTAATATAGAGAATGGAGGATCGAGTAGCAAAAAAGCATATTTTATAGTATTATAATGGAATGGTATTGTTTCAATAGAATTACCACAAAAATAAGCTACAACTTTAAGCTCAATATTTCATACATTGTATAATGTAGGATTTTCGGGTGTTTCCTCCTTCTTTCATTCAAAATCATAATAATAATAATTATTATGCCTATTATTTCTGTATTCAATTAATAATAATTCTCGTTCAAGATTCTATATGAAGTTCTAGAAAACTTGCTCATTCTTTTCATACTGGTTTATTTCAATCCAAACTTTTAAAGATACATCATCCAGTACAAAGTACAAAACATAAAATACTAAATACTAGTACACAAATTATTTACCCGCTATTTTGGTATTTAATCGTGACTTGTACTACAACATTCATCTTTTCATACACAATTCAAAAAATATTATCTAAATGCTTGGCTTTTCGGCTACTAAACAGCCCTGTAATCTGTAATTGATGCTTTAGTATTTTGTGTTTTGAACTGTATTATTTTTGCAAGAAGCTTTGAAATTCTGGAACACGGAAGAGTAGTTTGAATTTTGCATCGCAGTATTTATTTAAATACCTTAGAAGAAATATCCACGAGAATAGAAAAGCTCCTAATTAACATTGCACTACAAAATTTATATGTAGAATGTAGATACAAAGAATTAATGGAATCGATGCATCTTAATTCAATTACACCATGTTAACAGGAGATTAAGATCTTTAATTTGCATTCCAATTTAAATTTGCAATTGTATCAGTATCAGTGGCAGTATCACTACTTTGATTGTCAACAGTTTAATGCTTTTCGAGAGGATAAAGGATAAAATTCAGTTGCAAAGTTGCAATGGACTGAATAAAATTGAAAGACCTCCAACGAGAAAAGAGAAACAGAGAATAGAGAACAGGTCTGTTAATTCCCATGAAAGATTTGTATTTGTACACGAGGAATGTGAATTTAACTGCAGTTACAACTACAAGTACAACTATAACCAAACTGCTTGTATAGTCTATAGTCTATACTACATATGACAAAGAAAAACTTGAATATCAGATACACAAAATACAAAAGAGATTTTTAAATTAATTTTAATTTTGTCTTTTTGGCACATCTCTGATTTATGAGTCGGAATATGTTTTATAGATGTTTTGAAATTGTGGATGGAAAAAATGTGGATTTTGATAATAAAAAGTCGAATGTCATCTTCATCTTCTTTGCACAGGCAAAAAACTAGCTACAGATTGAGCACTGACTTGTGAATAAGTAAAACTGCAGTAGCAAGATGAGACGGAGAAGAAGAAGAAGTAGAAGAAGAATTTGCAGTAAAGTAGTTTTTAATGCACTGATAACTGATAAGGGACAAAAAGGACATTGCACACATTTGTATATTGTATATACAATTATCATAGATTAGATGTTAAACGTTAGGTTCAGATTCACAGATACATATTAAATGTAAAACACAGGATCCGGCAATACTTTATCTAATTAAAATACTTATCTCTGTTACATTGTTTTTCTTTTTACTTTGACTCTTTTGAACCATCCGTCCTCTGCACATGTACCTTGCACATTGTACATTATGCATTATACACGAGTACAAAATCTGCGTGTTGGGTGTTGACACGAGCAGAAAAAAGAGAGAAATCTGCACACTGATCGTTGTACTGTTTTTTTTTTTGTATCTTTGTATCTCGTGTAACATAGAAAAAAAATTAAAGCGCACATTATAAATGCTGAAATCCACCACTTATACTTTATATTATACAAATAATTTTGGAATGCAGAGCAAAGGAACAGAGTGTAGAGTGTAGAGTGTAGAGTACATAATATTTTACATTACATTTCAACTCGTCTCGGCAACTTTGAAGACTTTTTTTCTTTTTCTTTTCCTCATTCATCCTTCTCAACATTTGATAAACTTTAGTTTAGTACAACTATCTACAATTTGAACTTTCAAGTGAGCTGCTTCCTTTTTCATCTCTTAGAATGAATAAAAAAGAGGAAAATTAACAGGTTTTTTTTTGTCTCAGCAGGTAAGCGTAGGTCGCTCTGTCACAAAGAAAAAGAAAAAGAGCGTCCACTTTATGCTAGATGTGTTGAGAGTTGAGAAGAACTAACCAACCAAAAGATACATAAGACAATGAAGATTTAGATACACAAAAACACATACATATTACATACATTACATGTTCTGGTATACTGTATACTTTATAAGTACTTGATACAGCTCAAGAAAAAAGTTACCTTTTAGGAATAAATTTATGATGTCAACTTGAAAATAACCCAAGGAGAAGTGGAAGTCAGCTCAATAGGTACATTTTACATCTACATAGTCTAAATTCTAGTTCTAGTCCGACATGAGGCAACTCCGGTAGGTAAAAATGTTAAATGAGATTCACTGATTAGATCGCCAACTTTATCTTGAACAGAAGAAAAAGAAGAAGACGAAGAAGTTGAGGCTTCTTCCTTTCTTTAATCTAGTAGACTGTATTGTTATTATTATTTTTATTTTTATTGATATTCCTTCCTTTTCAATTTTCACAACTTGATCCTTGATACACAAACAATATGTACATATGGAAAACTTATAAAACTTTCAAAACAAACCAAAGCAAAGTACTCGACACAAACAAACAAAACACAAAGATAAATAAATAAATAAACAAACAAACAGACGGATAGACACACAACTCACACACTCACAATTGCTGATAAGATTTGAGAGTAAAATAAGAAATTCATGTCAAAAACTCTTGAGGATTTTCACAGACAAAGGATGGGAAAATATCGTATAAATAGACAAAATGTAAAATGGAAAAACCACTTTGAACAATGAACAAATGAACATGTTAAGCCTTAGCTTTACCAAGGATGTACTTTTCCTTTTTTTTAAAACTTTTTCTCAAAATAGTTGTCGTTATTTTTGTTTCTTGTTTCTAAATTTAGGATGGGGATTTAGTTGTGTCTGATAAGATAAAAATGAGACTCCATTTCTAGAGGTTAAATTTTAGTGGGAAACTTATGTGCATGTTTATATGTATCCAGAGTTCTAGGATCCTATGCTACAAACATAATTATATATAGCACATTTTACATATCTATAGATGTATGTGTGTATTTATGTATGTACATCATTCATTGTGAATTGTGAAATGAAGGAACGTAATAGGTTCGGATATCGGATTAAATGTGTCCCTTTGCCGTTAGTCGGTGTGGCGCTGCTTTTCCTCTCTTTCTTCCCTTCTGTTGCTGCTGTAGGGAAGGGAAAAGGGACGGGTTTCATGTACAGAATGTAATTTTATAAGTATTATTGGTACACACATGTATGTATGCAATGCATAGAATGTATGCGTATGAATACTTGGTAGCTTACAACTTACATGAGAAATTTTGTGTTGGGTAAGTCCATTCTCCATTTAGTAGCAGGGAGCCTTCAAGGGGCGGACTTTAAGGATGAATGTAACCGACCTAGCATATCCATAAAGCATAATATCTGTACATCATAATGTGCATATGTGATAGCTGCTCAAATGTCTGTATTCTGTATTCTGTATCGTACAACATCTTGTTTATCACCAGCATCCATCTCCATTTCTCTTGCTCCCGCTCTCCTTTCCTCTACAACTCGGTTCTTACTTTTCACATTCATAAATACTAAATACAGATATTTTTAAAAGATGGATAAATTCCGTTATCTATCTATTTCAAAAATCTTAAGAAAAGAAAAATAGTCCACTAGTCTAAGTATAATTCTAATTTCTCCCAAAGCCCAAAAAATAAAAGTATTTCATTACATTTTACATCTTTGTAAAGAAGTGCAAAACGTTCTGATACGGATTCTCAACCTTTCAGTTTAATCCTATTTTACTGAAGAATCTACTGTAGTCCTCGTGAAAGCTAATTCCTGTGCAAACTTTGTGAACTCGAATACTGGAATACTTTACTAGTAAATTGAAATTCGTCTAGATTCTAGATCCGAGATATCGATTTTGGCAAAACAACTATTGCCCAATTTGGATGTCGATTTCCATTTCGATGTCAATTTCCGCCAGTACTATTTAAGTTTTTGGAATAGGAGTGAACAAAATTTGAACTTTGTGTTTGAGTGTGTGTGCTTGGATTTAGGGGTGAAGATAATTTAGATACAAGCAGAGTGTAGGAAAAGATAGATAGTGTGTGTTATATTTGTACATTGTACATACTATACAAAATATAATATACACAGAGTTGGCAATTGTAGGAAAATGTTGCGAATTGTAAATGACTTATTTATCTGTAGGTGCATCTTCATTCGCCTTCTATTTTAAATACATTGTCTAGTATATATTATAGTGTACATGTGTACATGAGTTCAAACTGGGAAATTATCAGGAGGAATCACTCGAGACTCGAGTAAACTACACACATAGTACATACAACATACAACATAGATAGTAGTGTAAAATAAAATGTAGTGTACGGTGGAAGTTTGAAACATCTGCAGTATGTAGTCTGTAGTCTGTTTTCTGTAGTCACCCGATTCTCCTGAGAGAAATGATCCGGGAGCAAAAGGCTACTATGTGATAAGTTCTAATTAACAGAGAATTTCTTGATTAGAATCAAAATTTAGGACAGTCTATGATGGATGATGTGCGAGCAACCAAGCAACCAAGCAAAAGCTAGCAACTAGCAAGTAAGCAAAAGGAAGTAGAAGGAAGAACAAGTTAGAGATAGGGAGAGCGGAGTAGGTACATAGTACATAGATATTCCGTTCATATACTTTTCAGCCAAAAAGGAGGAGAAGAACTAGGTTTGTATTCCTATCTGTCTTTTCATATGTACATATATCATATGATACGTATCTAGCATCTAGCATCTAGTATCTAGGTTTGGAGGTAATATGAAGACCTACGCAGAGTTTATAAATATCAACACCACGTACCGAACTTTTTTAAAAGCAACCCTAGGTTTTTATTTAAGTTCATCTAGAATAATACGATGAGAAATATCAAAGCATTTCTACTTTTTAGAATAGTATTATTTTGCTAAATAATTGTGGTTTTTTAATTAAAAAATTACTTGCAAAATACTGTTTTTTAAATTGTGAAATTATTATTCCCACCTTTACGGTGTTTATTCTTTATGCATTATCAAAGGTATGCATATTATGTATTAAACGTGGTGTATTTTTGATACCTATAAAAAATATAATACATACATTTTACATGCATCTAGAGAGAGATGTATCTACATGTATCTCCATGACATGCATATGATTTGTAAGGAAATACACTCATAACTCAAGCTTTAACTTAAAAAGAGCACCACTTCTTCTTCTTGTTCTTTTCCTTCCAGCTACTACGAGTCTATCTCTGTATGCATACATACACATGGAGTATGCAATACAAGAATTTATGTGTAGTGCACAAGAAGAGTTTGTATTCTATTCTCTGCATGTATTATGTATGTATGTATGCAGAGTTCAGAGTTTGGAGTTGGAAAAAGAGGAAGAAGAAGGGAGAGATGGGGAAATTCGAGTTGGACTTGGAGTTAGAATTCGAATTCGGGTAGAAGAAGAAGAAGAACCATCCAACCATCCGTCTACACACAGAAATAGTAAAGGAAGATGACGCTGAGGGTGTGCACTTGTTCCCCTAAAAGGGAATTTTGGCTTTCAGCCATTTCGATTTTCTGACAGTGATTAATTGACGACGCAGGGTCGCCATTCCTGATGGATTTTCAGGCATCCAATCTGCTTCCATCCTATAGTTATACAAAGTTATATTCAACCTCATACACGTTGTAGATTGTAGATATGTTAGAGATGTTGTGCATACACTCTCAGAAACACGTACAAACCAACGAATTTCCCTGTGCTCAGAAAGAAAGGAAGAAAGAGACAGAGTTTCTACGTGAAACGTCCCAGTAGTCTGAACACTGAACACTGAACACTGAGCAGCTTGCTCATGTATATATGCATTGTACATTGTACACTGTACATTTTACATGCATATCTATAGCAACGTGTGTTTAGCCATAAGTCAGCTCATATATCTGAATTCTGAATTCTGAGTTGCTACGAGTACGACTAGATACTAGATACAAAGTACAAGGAATAAGGAATGGCATCAGGAGTGGAGAAAAAACCAAGAACGATCGACACTGTCTACTGTCTACTGTACATAGATATTAGATATAAGTACATAAATAGCAAATATAAGTATAAACATATTCTATCTCCTGATTCTTCTCCTGCTTCTTCTTCTTCTTCGTCATGTTCTTCTGCTTCCTTGATTTTGATACTATTACTATTATATTCCTTCTGTTCTTGGTTTCGGTTCTAGTCAACAAAGAAGTGGAGAATGGAATAGATAGGAAAAATTTTACATGTAACTTGGCTTTCCTGTGATTTGATATTTTTTTCCTCCTTTCTCCCTGCTCTCTTCTACTCTTCTATGTTCTCTCTCTGTCTCTCTGTGACCCACCAATAATCAATCTTTCCTCTTTCTTCTCGATTTACCACAAATTCCTCTCACCACCACCACCAAAACGAAGTGTATCACAACCAAAACGAATTAAAACGAGAACGAAAACGAAAAACGAATAGGGCCAATTCAAATTTTTTCCCAGACAGCAAAAGATTTACAATAAATCACAGTGTGCACTGTACATTGTACGTTGTACATCGTAGATTGTAGATATATTTTAGATGCACGTCTCCCACTCTTTTTTACTTTGTAATTCGATCTTCCATCTAAATCTATCTAAAATCTGAATTCACATATAAAATCCCCCTCAAATGATAAAAGTTCCATGTAAAAGTTCAAATACATAAGAAGCTCTAAAACGTTGTTCAAAGAGAAGCAAAGCACAGTTTTGAAGCTGACTTTTCCTCATCTACATTTGAATCATTTAAAAAATATTATGAATGTACATGAATTATTTAAGATGAGTTTAAGGAGAATATTACTTGTGGTTTTTGTAGAAATTATTAGGTGGTAAAATAAAATACTTGATTCAAATGGTCAATAATTATTAAGTACTGGATAAATAGTTGATGATTCGTAATTGTTTTAGTTGGACTACTAAAAAATCAAGTGTGAGTGAAAATGAAAAGAAAAGGGCCTGTAAAAATCTATGAGGAGAATAATGTTAATGATGAGGATAATCCAGATATTGATAGTGTGGCTGTGGAAGTGGATGGTAGATACTAGATGCTGGATACAGTAATAAAATAAGTAGTGAATGGATGAATCCCGTAATTTGATGATAATGAATGAATGTCTCTATATCTATCTGTGAAATGTTAAATGAAACGGAAAAGTGGCCGAGGGACATGCATAAAAAGCTGTTGCACATTTGGTCCTTGGGAAAAACTTTGACGGTATTCAATGATTCAACCTACAACGTATAACGTACAATGTACAAGTTGTATCATCTATTATATTATGTGATATGTAAGTAAAGCTCCAGTATATCCAGTATCCAGTATCCAGCAACTAGAAATATACAAACAGTACATAAACAGATACAGCCACAGATATGGATGTAGAACCAAAACAAGAGGAAGAAGAGCAAAAGACAGAGAGAAGGAGTGAGAGTCCACAGTCTTTTTGAATTGAGAATCATCGTCATCGTCAATAGTGTGGATAATGATATGAAGTGTGTACGATGTGTATCAAGCTGGGTTAGTGGCAGTTGAATCTGTTTTTTGAATCGGCAAGGCGTTCGCAATCCTCCTTAAAGTGTCAGCAATAATCGTAAAAGTCGGCCGTAATGGCATTTCCTATGAAGACTGCATCATTCCTTACCCAATCCTACCAACTTACACGCTTACCGTCTTCTTAACACACACACTCAACTCAGTTCAACTCTGCTACAGTCTTAAAACTACTACTTCAATGTGTACAATATACACTGTACACTGTACACACAGACCATAACATACAATCTTTCCACAATATTCCCCACAAAATGTCTGTATCTCTTGTTC
>JABASP010001571.1:0-27783 GCA_019776565.1 Sminthurinus signatus | reverse complement strand
TGTTATTCTGTTCAATATAGATAATGTTTTTTCATACCAACACTTTCTTTGGCATTTCAGTCTTTGATATGTGTACATTGTACATTGTACATGCGATTATTTTTATTATATCTATGAATGTGTAGAAACATGTTCGATCGAATCGTGCCTGGTTCCTGGTTCTTCATTCTCTACCAATTTTAGAAAAAAACTGCAAACAGTTGAACATGTACAATGTACATCTACACTTTGTATCTCGTTTCTCGTATCATGTAATTTTTATACTATCCTATCGTCAACATTACCAACAACATGTACAAATATCTCAATGTATCCCAGTTCGGATTCCATGTGGAGAAAAGGTGTTCACAATTCAGAATACACACAACGCACAATACATAATATATATAAAGAGTGCAAGAGAAACAAGAACCAAAACTAAAAATGAAGCTTATCTTATGTCTTCTTCTTTTTTTATACTTGGTTGATATGTCGATTTCATTTTCGACGGAGCTCGTGCCTTGTGCCTCGTGCTTCTTGTCTTGAGACACACCGTTGTTGCAAAAAACACTAGTATTAACATTCACCATATTGCCATTTGCCATCCCGCATCTAGTATCTAGTATCTATAGTTTACACAGAGAACGTGAAAGAATGGAGACTGGAAGGAGGAACGAGAGCAGAAATTGACACAATCCATTAGTACCTATGAGGCGCAGGCAGGCAGGCATATTGTGTATGTTTTTTATTTTCCCTTTATTTTTCTTTACTAATCCACACCTACTGTAGACTTTATATGTACACTCTACGTACTCTAGAAACAATCCAAATCCAGAACCCACGTTTTGATACCATTAGCACCAGCAAGGTGATTCCATTATTCTAAATTCTAACAATAGAAACTTTATTACAAGGTCTAATTTGAAATCCTCTGGAATCTGGATTCTGGATTCTGGATTCCGAATAAAAAAGATAGTAAGCTATACACAAAAGAGTAAATACATAATACAGGATATTATGCGCATTTATCTCCCTTTTACTTTTTCTTTTAAGTATACAGAACTTGTTCAGAATTAAAAATAGCAAATAAAAGTATTAATAATTTTGACCTACGGATTTTGACCAAAAATGAATACAGATTTCCTAATAATCTATGGAATCCATTAAAGAAAGAAGAAACTTGATTCAATTACCAATTACTTTTTATGTGAGCGGTGGGCAGTGAGCATATTGAACATAAAAATAAAGAGATCATAATACGCAGAATAGACTGAAAATTATCATTCTAATTTCATTTGAAATAGGTATTATTATCCGAGTTATACTGGCTTCTGTATTTGATTTTCGGTACTTGTTATTACTGGAAGCTTATTATACTTATTACAGAAAATTCTCATTCATTTTTATAGTAGATAGTAGAAGGCGATGTAATATCCAATATCCAATGCATTAACTATTAGGTGAACATTTGAAATGAAGGAACTGCGTTTTTGAGGTTATACCGATTAAAAATAAAGTGTTATAACGACAACGATTAGTTTCTATTCCATCGTTCATACCAGAATTTTGAATCTAGAAAGCAGAATTAGTTGAAGAGTAAACGTTGGAGGAGAAAGTGGAGATAAGAAATAAAAAGGCGGATGCATAGACAATTTCTAAAGATGAGTGAAAACACGGATGGAGGATTAATAACATACATAGTTTACTTTGGTTGGTATTAGTATTTTACATGTATGCTATATCCTGTATCCTACATTCCCAATTTACACTCCAGCGATTAATATTATAATGATGAAGTCTACTGCAATCTTTCCACAGAAAAAGACGGAGAAGATACAAAAAACCGAGACTAAATACCATTACATTAATATGCTATTGAAAGGTCTCGGGTCTGAAGGGGTGTGAAAAAATTAGATTGAACACATTTACTGTTGAGTACACAATATACAACAACCTTTTAATCCTTTATCGAGGCTTCTTTCTCCCTCTCTCTTCAACTTGTCGATAATTTTCTTAATGCGCCATCAGAATATTGAAGCTCCAAGGGAAAATCCATACTCTTTTCACAAAAACTATACAATTCATCCTTCATCGTGCATCGTTCCTCGTGCATCGATATCGATACAACAACTTTGCTTTTGTACAGCATCTAGTGCTCGTCTAGTTTCTTCAATTTTTATGCATAGTAAATAGTAATAACAGCATACACAATACAGATAAGCTCACCCCATTCAAGTGAACTATCTGCTATGTGTTATCTGTTACCGTCTTAAGATCGTCTACTAAAGGTTTTTATGCAATAAAAAGTTGCGTATTATAATGTCAATATTTATCGTGTTTTCATAAAGAATTTTCCTTAGAAAGCTCCCTAGAAATTCCCTGTTTATATTTTATACATCCTACAGTTTCTGGGTGTTGGGTGTTGGGTGTTGGGTGCAACTTTATTTTCTACATGTGCAGTCTGCACCATCGATTGCCTATTAACCACCTTGAAGTTGAAGTTGACTGTTGGCCAGCCCAAACCAGAAACCAGGCAAAATAAGAATAGTAGATAAAGTTTGCATATAGCTAGTTTCCACTTGATTTTCACCCGAGAGGACCACGTATATAAAATATACAGCAAGGTATTGATTACCTATTGATCAGTTTGAGCCTAGTGTGTATATTTACGTCCTTTCCACAATTCCACAATTCCCGAATTCTAGAATTCCAGTTGAAATAATGGGAAAACACGCCAGGCCACACCAGAGTAAACCAAACTTGGCCATGGCGAGTAGCGAGTAGCGAGCTCATATCAAATATCAAACAGAAACGTAGAATGTCTTTGTATGAAGAGAAAGTCACAATTTTTATTTACAAAAGTATTTTTCTCCATTCTTTACAAATTTCATACGTATTGGAAAAATACTATCGATATATATTCTCGTTCGCATGTACCGTAGATATGGATTTGAACATTGAACAATATATTTGTAGTCTGTAGTCTGTAGATATGCATAAAGTTTATGACGGATTTTTTGTAGCAAGGAAAAAGTATAATTTATTTTTAACTCTAGGAAAGAACTTTTTCTTTTCCATTTCCTGGTAGCCAACTGCCTACCGTCTACTACGAGTCAAAAAAGGTGAAAAGAAAGAGAAAAGAAACCAAACCAAAGACAAAGAAATAGATGGAGATAAGGATAGACGATAGACGATAGACGATAGAGGATGACCGATGACATGCCAAACCACACAAACTTTCTCAAATCTATAATCTATACCACTCCGTGTGAACATCATACCATACATGTGTGATATATTCCAGCTCCTGAGTCCTTTTCCTCGGAACTCTGAATATATCATACTATACAATAGTAATGACATGGCTACATTCTATATTCACTATTCACTATTCACGTGAATAGGTTGTGCTTTGTGCTTGCCCTGTGTGTTGTATGGCAAAAATGTGAAATCGCGTGCAATTTTTATGTACAAACCAAAGGAAAGAAAGAAAGGAGGAGGTGGGCCATTATTTATTTGTGACATTTTTAGACAAGTAGACCAAGTCCAATACAGAATACAGAATATAGGAATCCTTCATACCCCATCGTAGACATCAGATATACAAATACAAGCATCTAAACTTGTTATATGATAAACTACGACGTATACATATATTCATGTGTATTTGTGTCCTTTTCCTTCGGAAATACATATGAGAAAAATGGAACAAAAATGATAATTTTTCGAAATTGAGCCATGTACGCACAAACCATCACTATCATTATCATTATACCTTCACGTTGCTCGGAATTTTTCCTGACATGAATTCCCGTATATACTACAATATAGACTAATACTTTTAGAATTGGGGACAAACAAATAAAAGTATGACTTTTTACATACATGTATTTTTCCCCGTCTTCAAAAACGTCAATGCCAATCGCAAATGATAGCGTGCCTATTTAAATATTCAGATATTCAAACCCCTAAATTACCGGGTGTCAACGTCAAAAATATCAAAATCAAACGAGTTGAAGGATAAAAGATAAAAGGATGTCAACCTGTGAACAGTGAGCATATGCTCAATATTGAACATTCTCTACCATTTTTGATTTTTGTCAATGTTTCCTTCCCTAATTTTTGATGATGCAGTTTTTTCTCCAGTTTTTATACACAATAATTTTATCAATCTATCACATTCTCTATTCTCTATTCATAAATTGATTCATAAAATGAAAAATAATGCACACATACAAGATATTTTTCCCTTGTAAGCTTTTACCTTAGAGCAATGGAAAATGGATACAACAACTACAAATTAACAATTGGCATTCATTTCAGTAATAGTTGAAATTACTTCAGAAGTTACAATTAGTGGACTTTATACAGATGTGTCAATTTTAACATTGAAATTTACAACCTACGATTCTCATGATAAATACTTTTTTACTCCTCTTTAATGTCTGAACCCTGAAAATTATTTAATAACTTTACTTTGTGTTTAAGAGTAATAAAAAGATATCTGATATCTGTACTTTATACAAAAAACAATGTATATAATGGGCACTTCCATGTGCCACACATATTTTATGAACCAGAAATGAATGACAAAAGATGGAAACGGAACTTGAGCACTCAAGACTCTAGACTCTCAGGTCCCAGAATCTTGATTCAAGATCAATGTCAAGGGTAAAACTGGGAAGCAAGAGTGAAGGATGAAGGATGAGGAGCACAAAGTAATATGGAGACCTCACTGAGAACCATGGAAGAATCATTTTATTTTCATTACCATTTTCCATGTTCTCTTCATGATATGACCATTGACTAGACTTTAATACAAGAATCGTGCTTCCATATTTCTTACTTTTATCTCTGTACATTGTATAATACTCAGCTCAAATACACTGAAGTATAAAAGATATAGGTAAAGTACAGGAAGTGTTATGTATGTTATATGTAGTATGTAATGTATGACCTAGCTATTGTCCTACACTCTTTCATTTCATAATAAGGGTTGAACGCACTATAAACTATACACCGCAAACTACATTACAAAAGCTACACCGTACACAATATACACAGTCGAGGTGAGAGGAAAGAGGAAAGAGAAAAGGAGTGAAATGAAGGAAAGAGAAAAGAGAGAGTGTTCTGCCAATAGTTTCCATACCCATACTATGTTTTGGAGAGCAGACACTCTCTCTCTGTCTCTCTGCTTACTTACACTTGCACTCGTAGTATGCGGTAAGTGGTTTTCGTCGTAATGGCAGAATTCTCAAATTGCTATTGCAGTTTCCCCAACATTCACATCCACATCAACATGAACATTTCCCCCACATGAACCAAATGAAATATATGATCACATATTTGTACACTCTATCATCTCTCCAACTCTCTCTTTCTCCTTTCTCTCTAGTTCCTAATACTTTATAATCCTCTGAGTACGAGTACTACTGCTGCATCTTTCACACAAGTTCAAACTCTCTCGTAGTCAACGTCCGATGTCCGATTTTGATTCCAATTCTATTTTAGTTTCTGTGGAGTTTTTAGTTTTCAGTTTTGAGGCAGATGCCCCTGTAAAAAAATACTATACTTCCATCTTTCATCATGCCTTCATATGTGAAGAAATGGCAATAACAACGAGACAAATAGACAACAATACAACCTTCCCTGTTTCCCCCAAATATTAGCTTATTAAATTTGTATGGTGCAAATAATAATATAGTAATAGTAATCGGAATAGATTGTCCGTAGAATCCAGATATCAGATGTAGATTTAGGTGTGATAGAATGTGTGAAATCTAATGTAGTAATAATAATAATAGTAATTTTGAGTGAAGGATCGTCTGTACTTGAGAATTGGAATTCCATTTTTGTCAACTGTCAACTGACAGTCCCATGTCATAATATTATTTATGTGAGTCTGAAGTCTGATGTAATGTGTAATGTGTTTGCTTTATGTAATGTAAAGTAATGTAATGTAAAGAAAATATATTTATACAGCCATTTGAGGCAACCATGAGGAAATGATGGAGAGGGAATTCCTCAACTTTCCCCCCTTGTTTTCTCCAAGTACGTGGAGGCAGGCAGTCAAAATAACAGGAGACAGGAGTGCAGAGAGAACATGTAACATGTAGATATGAGAATGTCTCTTTTTTCCTAGAAATATTTGACGTCAAGTGGAAGTGTACATCTATAAAAGTGTATGTGTATATGTGTTAAGAGTGAGTACTTTACTCTTGCATCTAGAGTCTCTAGTCTTGAGTCTCGGAGAAAATGACTGTGAAACTGAAACCGACTCCTTGTCCTACTCGTTGTCGTAGTTGTTGAGTGGTAGGATCAGAAAAAGAAGAAGAAAAAAGGCGGAGAAGGGTGAAGAATTCTCGCTCTGAGCAAAGCAATATGAGATGAACATGATCATATCATTTCATATCACATTCACATCCAGCTCGTAGATTACGACAAAGATGACGATGGCAATGACGATGACGAGGAGCTGTTGATATGTTTTCCTCATGTGTGTGTGTGTGTATTTGTGAGTGTCATGAATTGGCAATGAATAAATGATCCATCCTACTGATACTTGAAATTTTCTTGCAGTCCCTTTCAAATACAATGCATGTATTTTTGTCCTCTCCTTTTGTATCATGTTTGTATTCCACTATGCCACAGCTTAATACTTATTTCATTTGCCTATTATTTCCTCATCGAACATGGAACAAATGAAGTGCACTTGAAAATTTCCGAGAAAATATAAAAGATAAAACAAAGCATACAAATATTTGTGTGCATCTCCTCCTACATCTACCATCTACTCCCTATACGCCTCCTCTAAAATTCCAATCTATCTATTATTCTGCCTCATTCACATTCCAAATTCCAGATTCCAAGCACAATCCAAGATTCCCCGATCCTATGATAATTTCCATGAAATAAAAAAATAACAAACACGCATTTTCCATGTATTTTTCATGCACCCTCCTTTTCTCTATTATTATTTTTGTTATTATTATTATCTCGAAAAATCAAAAGATGATATCAATTCAGTACACTGCACACTGTACAAATTGACATGCCATATCTACCACACTTTACTTCACACTCCAACTCCAACTCCAGTTTCAGCTCATGATGCAGGGAAACAAGATACAAATTGAGAAGAGAAAGTAGAGAGGGAGGGAAAACAGTAACTAGTAACCAGTAACCAGTGAACATGTGGTTATGTAAATTTTAGAAAGGATTTGTACATACGGAAATGACGTTGGGGAATCTTCATGTTCACTGTTCACTGTTCACAGTTGAAGAGTGTGAAGGATAACTGACAGACAAATATACAGTTATTTTGGACTCGTTGAATTTAGATTCGAATTCGGATTTGGATTACTCTGCATTACATATTACATATTACATAAGAGCGAAGAGAAAGAGGGAAGAATGTGACCAAGGAGCGAGAAGAGAGAGAAAAGGGAGAGAAAGAACTGAAAAGTATCTGCATTTGAATTTTCAAGCTAGAAGCTCTATTTACTCAATCCTCAATGCTCAATCCGCAATGCACTGTAAGTAAGTAAGTACATGTGCTCATGTATTAAATATTAGTGCACACTGTACAGTGTACAGTCAATGTGCAATGTACATTAAACATTGGCAATGCCGATGGCACGCATGCAGAATCCGTACAGAATTTCCGACTATCACAACCACGTGGGAGGACAAACTCACTCTGAAGAACAAGTCACTCTGTTAGAATTCACAACTTGCATCTACTCTACTCTACTCTACCCTGTACTTTCTAAGAAAAGAAGAATCAACCACTTGCTTGAACGCTTCCTGACTCCCTCAACATAAATATTTTGTCTGGCTCCAAGCACCAAGCTCCAAGCTCATTCGTACGCATGCTACGTAATAAGTTCATAGTAAATAGTATATCCTTCTTACTCCTTGAAATTCCAATTCCAATTCGAATTTTTGTTCAGGAAATAGATAGAGTTATTTTTTACGTATAAACCTTACACGCCTCAATACTTGATACTTGACACTTGAGACTCAAGTCTCAAAAGCCTATGCAAAGTACAAAGGTACATAATACATAACATAGGTATTTCGTATTTTGTACATCTCCAAGAAAAAAAAACAAATGGAAAATTTATGCGTGTGCTATAAAATGTATATTGTAAATTGTAGATTTTATGCTCTTAAACATTACTTAAAAATCCAGATAATAAAAAATCGCATACCTGTTTTAGAAAAGTAGTTTATTCGCTGGTTCCGATCTCAATCCAACCTGAAATCAAAAGAAACAAAGATTTATTAAATTATTTTATTGTATAAAAACAATTTTGAAATGTGTACACTGTACAGTGTACAGTGTACACTTGCATCAAATGACAAAATGCTAATTTTTTATTCAACATTTCAAAAATTCTTAGAGTTTCTAGTAGAACATATGTAGAGTTGTACTGTTGTCTTGAGTTTAAGCTTTAAATTTAAATATTATCCAAAAAACAACTTCTTTTGTATTTAATTTCTAGTTAATACACAATTCAAAATTGAAAAGCTGACTCAGTCAAAAGGTTAAAGATTAAAGAGGATGGTAAAACAAGGACGAATTCCTCAGATCTCGGATCTCAGATGGCATGCATTAACAACAAAGATGAATTGACTACATTGAAGAAAAGGAAAAGAATGTGTCTGAGAATAGAAATTAGGAATTAGGAATTTAAACCGTCTCTGGTCCCGAGTCCCGAGTATGAAGTAAAGACGAGACACTCTCGAATCTAGAATCTCAAGTCATGATTGGATTCGCATGTGTATGTGTGTGTGTGTGTGCGAAACGTGGAATGAAACCAAAGACAACTCAAGCCAAGTTGAGTCAAGTCAGAGTCAAATGCACTTGTACACGGTACATATGCGGAGAGTGAAAGAGAGATGGAGATGGATGAAGATAGTAAAAGACTTGTTGTCATCTATTTTCTAGCTGTGTTCCATAATCTAGATGCTAGATGCTAGATTCTAGATTCCAAACTGAGTTGTAGCTTTTCTTCTTCTTATTCTTTAAGATTCAAGAGTCAAGATTCAAGTCTACACAGTCTTAGCCCTCAAGCTCAGCCACATATCAAATCTCAAATCTCGAGCCTCGACTTTCAAGTCTCAAGTCACAGAGAAAAGCCATTATTTTCCATTTTATATTTTTAGTGTGTGCTCAGACTGTGACCACATCTCATTCAGTGAGTCTCGAGTCTTGAGGCTCGTGTCTCGTCATTGTATCCAGTATCTATATCACGCACTCTTACATACAGACTTGCTACACATTACACAAACTTTGTGTATAGTTCGTACTCATACTCATATACAAGTAAGTAATAAGTAGCAGATGTGCCTTGTATAAAATTCTTTTATGTATTTACTTACACATAAAAAGTATTTTTTGTTTGTCCTCAAAATATTATCAACATGTTGAGAAAAAAACCAAACAAAACTATCTTAGACGAAAGCAGACTGAATTGAAAGTTGAAACTCTACTGTTCACTAAACCTGTTCAGCTTTTTTCACTCATACACTGCTTTAATATAATTTCATACTCTATACTTTAATACACTACTTTTCTCATACATAAATTATGCAAAATAAAATATGTAGCAGTAGAGTAATTTAAAGCATGTACAATGTACAATGTACAACGTACATCACCGTGCTAAAAATTATGAAAATCACATAATAACAAATACTTAACAAAATTTTGCAAAGTTTTCTTTTCCCTTCTTAACATTATTTTTGCAACTTAATCTTAGTGTGCTCAAACTCTTTGTATTTTTTACATAATATATTCAAGTCAAATTCAAAAGTCCAGGTTGAGTCCGGGATTAATCGTATTATTAATCATAAAGTTGCAGACTCATGTACCTACGTACAAGCTGACCTTGAGGATGGATACAATGCCAATATAGCAGTACAGCATACAGCACATACATAATTTCTCCATTACTCCATTATGATGTTACAGAACATCCAAATGTTTGTACATTTTGTACATTGGCAAATCCAGGTATTTGCAAATTTTTTTGCTTGTCATATTTACTATCTCTTAAGTAACAAGTACTAGCAAACATTACATATTACATACTTTTAATAATTTATACAAGTGCTTGTACATTTAATAATATCTGTATTCTTTTTAATTTGTCCCACTTTGTCCAAAAGCTCCCTGTTCCATTAGTTGTGTGTGTGATCAAGATGAATATGATGAAGAATGGAAGGAGTGTGCATTAAATGTGTAGTCATATGAATACGAATACGAATATGAACATCAGTGCGAGTTAGATCAAGATGAAAAAGATATAATTAAAATTAATGAGTAATTTCCTTAGTCAGTACTTTTCAAGTATTCAACCATTATGTATTATTTACAATGTAAAAATTGTATAATGTACAATGTACAGTGTACAGCCTCCTCGGTTCTTCGTTCTCTGTTCTTCGTCCTAGTGCATGTATAAAGTATAAAGTACACATTTGCTATTTGCTACATGTGTTTTGTGATTCCCTCGAAGCTTGAAGCTATTGTGAATTGTGAATCTCTGGATATAGAGTCTACACTCCTTTCAGCCTTTGGCTCTGTACTCTGCACTCTAGACAGTACACAGTACACACTTGAGAATCTTTGTCTGAACCTTTCCTTTGTACTAAGTACTATGCCATACCTATTACATTATAATATACTATTACTCTGGCTATGCTATAATATTATATTATATAATATAACTTTGTGGTGGACTCAGACTCGATTTCAAGTTGAATCTGAAGGATGGTGGAAAATTGTATAATAAGAGGGGAAATTACTCAAAAACGGCGAGATTCTTATAGTACAATTTATCATGCATTATGAGCACATGCATAATTTACATCTTGAGCTTACATACACACATAGATACACATGTAGTATACATCGTCTACGCAAAACGTACAGGACTCCGGAACAAGGAGAAAAAGAAAGTTGGAGGAAGACGACGACGAAGAGGAAGGAAAAGGAAGAGAGAGCTTCTTTCACTTTGCCACTCCATTATGCAAATAATTTGTACAGCTAATCAAGTCACTGTTGTGCCTTGCTTCAAAACTTGTTCATTCTCTCTTGTGCTTTGTACTCTAATGTGAATACTGAATACTGAACACATAAATGCATACATTTATGTGCGGCGGCTTGGTTTAGTTTTTAGTTCAGTTCAGTGCTCATCATGAATGCAAGCTTGAAAAAAAATATGATCCCACACATTTTGTCTTCCAGTCCCATAACATACAAAATGCGTTCCTACATAAATAGATACATGATAGGAAAAAATGTACAATGGAAAATGGAATAGACAAATGGCGATAGAAGATAGATGATACATCTATAAGAATCATAAATTCACATTATACACTATACACTATAGACTCTATACTAAACACACACAAGTTTGAGAAGCCATTTTACACAAAAAGGAGCATGAAACAAGGAAGGCGTGCGTGGAAAGATCAAGACTCAAGACAATGAACAATATGCTACACATATAAAACTATGTATGATGTATGAATCTGAGCCTAATGCAGAACATCGAGTATAGAAATTAATATAAGAGAAATGAAATGATATGCCTACATTCATATACCACATTTATGCGAAATGCTTATAGAGTTTTCCTCATTTTGTTTTTTTTTTCTCTTTCACATTTGCAATTTTTTTTCTACAAGTCTCTTGTCTCCAGGCTGAGTTTAGTTTGCCCGTCTGCCCTTTACTTCTTTAGACAAAAGACAAAACATAAAACACATGTTTTTCGATTTAGGATTTTTGGACCATGTGTGATGTAGGAACAGGTATAATTATATAGGCTTACACAGCAATACTACACGATAATAATAATAATTATTATTATTACTATTGTAAAATCCTGTGCACAGATTGTAAAATTGATATAATTGGTATATAATATTACTATCGTCATTACTTTTTTTGTTTGATTTTTTCCTCTGTAAACTTTGGTTTGCCATGAACCTAAAAGTATTAAATATTAAACATATGGAAAAAGTGTTGACATATGAAATATGAATAACCAATATGGTATATTATGTATGTGAAGTATGTGTACAAGATACATCAATATACTACGTAGTACAATACACCAAATATTGATATTGATATTGATCAACGACGATGAGTCTCACAAGTTGTACGAATTTAAAGCTTAAACCCTAAAACTCCAAGGGAATGGTACACAGTACACACATAAATTTGAATAGAACAATGCAATAATAACTCTCCTAATACCTCTCACTATCCGCAAATATTCATCGTTTTACTGCACTCAACATTGAGCTATCCTTTATCCTCAGTTTTATTATGCTCATCAAACTCATGAGTAAATAACCTTTTAAACTTGCATCCTCAACCCTCAAAATGAAAATTCAGCTTGTTTAAAAACGTTTCTTCTTTTTAGTTTCGTTTTTTCCCACTCATAATACAAGTACGTTAACGTACTCACGTAATATCAGGGAATCATGCAGGTGACAAATACTAATCAAAAGGGTCAGTTTAAAAATAAACCAAGAATATGAGATAATTAAACCATTAGATGTTTGAAATCGACTCATAAAAAATTCATACATACTGTATACTGTATGTTGTATGTTGTATGTTGTCTAAACAATTATTGACTATTAATCGTTTTTGCTTTGGTAAATCGACCATGAAATTGCATATTTAATATTTAATACAATACGGAACATGAATCAATTATAATAGTATGTTCAATGTTCAGTATTCAGTTTGAAGTATCAAGTAAATTGAAAAGATATTGCCATATCCTCAACAGCCAACACTATAGAGATTCAATATACAAGACACAAGATATACGAGACAATTATTGTACAATTAGGCGTGTTCGTTGTTTATCAATTCCTTCATTAAATTCCAAATTGCTCCTCGATTCTTGATTCTTGATTCTTGATTCTCGAGTCTGGATAATGGATAATGAATAAGTGACAAGTTCATTCCTATTTGCATGCTGCTGAATAATTGAATCCTAAATCGATTATTGATTTTTCTTGATGCAATTATTCTCATTTTATCTCCCCTTGCCCATACATCTAATTTTCTGGATCCTCCATGTTTTTTTCATGTACATTGTAAACAGACGTGGAGAAAGAAAAAAACATTCAAAATGCAGAGTGTGTATGGACAATAGATTTTAGTGATAAATGATAAATGATGGATGGATGTGTGCTGTATTGATGTATGCAGCCATGTAAATGCACTCCATACTCAGTACTATTGAGTCAATAGTAATGACAGATAATTTTCTCTATTTGCCAAACAACTCTGGAAATTGGCAAAGTGTAATTTGCAATTCTCAGTATCTCTCATAAACTCACAACTTGAACGATATTGCTTCTCCTACTACAATCTAAAAGCTACAAACTACAAACTATCTTACCATGTACGATGTACCATGTAAATTTTACTCTTGTTTGTGAGTATCACTGGCAAAAATGTATCTAGAATCTAGAATCGAGAATCTCGAATCTACAATTTGCCGAGTATCGACAATCGACAACACAAATTATATTATTTGTACATGGCTTTTTATATGAATTGGGAGTAATATAACCAAAGTACATGTGGATGTTTTCTCCAGTGCTGCGTGTTAAGGATAAGAGAGCTATTACTTGAATATTATCTATAATTTTTCATCTTCACGAGGACTACATAGACTTACATACGATGACATCGTCAAGAGTTGAGAGTTGAGAGTTGAGAGCAGAGAGAAGAAAGATAAAACTGACCATGACATTGAAATGACCAGTAAATATGTACAATGTACATTGCAAATCGCATGTAGGATGTAGGTAATATAAAGAATGAAGAATGAAGATGGCAATAATAACTAAATAATACACAATATTTACATTTTACATGCTTTTTCACTGCCATTATTTTCCCATCCTAAAACAAGTACATTTTTCCTTATTACTTATTACTGTGTAGCATGTAGCATGCATGACGTATAAGTAATAAGTAATCAGTACGTAAACTGTGCAAATACCAAAACAACTGTGTGTCTACAATTTCTCGTCCTCACTTTTTCTTATCATACATCATCAACAATATACTAAAAGTATTATTTAACTTTATATCTATATCTAGAATCTAGAATCTAGATGAAGACATTTTCTAGGTTTTGGACTTTGAGTTGACTTGGAAAAACAATGTGTGACAATAGAGTATTGGAATTATTTTACATTTTACAAAAGTTTATTTGTTTTATTTCCCCTCTTGTCCATCTTCATCTTTATCTTTTCCTTGGAAATTGAGCAAGTAATTGACTCATCTTAGTTAAACACCAAACACCATCAGGTGACTTGTTTTTCACGAAAACGACAAGGACAAAAGAAAACTATACATGATGTATTATGTATTATGTATACATGACATATAACATATAACGCGGTATTAAATAATGATATTTGCACACTGATATTGATTTTGTCACTGAAGATGATCCACATCTCTGTTTGTTTTCCAACATGATTCATTTAGGATTCAGCATTCTTCATGCTTGTTCTGCTCATGTCGCGTATGATGTATGCATAATGTATGTATGGATAAATTATCGTTGTACAAGCTCAGTATATTCATGAACACATGGAGGATTCCGAAAAAAGAAAATTGGCAAAGGAGTGAGAGAATTTGCACGGGATTATTTGTGAGTTTGTACTCAGTCAACCAGGAGCATGTAATATATTATATCAAAAAACTGTGTGTAACTATTCCATGTTCTACCGTCTACAGTTTACAGTGACTGTGAGCTGTGGGCTCATGTCATTCAAATCTCCTTTTACACAGTACAAGAGACACAAAGAAATAAATTTCACACGTAGAGTATAAATCTACAAACTAGAAACTACAATGTAAAATATATTCGCATACGTATTAAGTATTACGTGTGTATCTGTGTAAGTTGTAAGTTGTAAGGGTAGGCCAACACAAAAATGTGTGATGGCTTGTGAATTTCAAAGTTGATTTGTAGCACTTGCAATTCAACGTCCAACTCCATACCAAACCAAACCAACCAACCAATTCAATCCAATCCAAATTCAAACCCACAAACTAAGAAAAAACCACACAAGGAACATTTTTCTATCTGTAAATACACAGATAAAAAATTCACAGATATATGTAAAAAGAGTGAAGAATGAAAGATGAAAGTAGCAGAGACTAGCAAAAAAAAACAGTAGAATTTTTTACATAGAAATGCCAAATACCAATACCAAATACCAACAAACCTACCTATACATATTTCATCATAATATACGAGCCCTCATGTACCACCCGAATACTGAATACTGAATACCGAAGCTGAAATTCTACAATCTACATGTATTAAAAAAATAGTCGGTCATTGTCATTCAGTAGATTCCATGAAAATACTTTAGACATTGCCCGTTTTTTTGTTTTTGGTAAGTCTGGGTAAATTTTTGAAAATATAAAATGTATGAGCATCCATGAATTTTTTGGCAACCCAAGACACAAAAGTATTGAATGAGACAGATAGAGAGAGATGGAGAAATAGTTGAGAAAGGGAGAGTGAAAAATTTATTTGAAATTATTTCATAAGAACATTCATCAATGTCAAGTGCATTTCCCAGTGTAGAAGTACACACCACGCAAAATTTACAAGAAGCTTATATCTTACATCCAAAATCCAAACATGAGAAAAGTAGAGAAATAATAAAACTATAGATACTAGATACGAGTATTTTTACTTAAATTTTGAAACTATATTTCCACTTCCACCTCCATTTGAATTTCCATCCTGTTTACAAACAGTCTGTGAGAAAATGTAAAATGTCAATAACAATAATCATAATCATATCAAGTATCAGTATTATCATAAAATCTGATGGGCACTTTTTTTTAGCATAGCTGAGAACTGAGAACTGAAAATAGCAAGTGACGAATTTCGAATGTCGAATTGAGGATTGAGATGCAATTACCTGACTCCTCAATTGCTTAATAGAGACAAACAATTTAAATGTTTAATGTTCACTGTTCACTGTTTACTGTTTACTGTTCTTGAAAATTTTATAAAGTACTTGAAACTTGGAGTAAACTTAAATTTAGATTCTCATCTTGTCCTGTCTCCTATCTCATGAATGTTGTATGTATTATTTTTTGCCTAGTGCATATTCCCATATTCATTTGTAGACACTCCGGACGCCTTGAGTTTTTGAATATTGAGTCTTACGCCTTGTGATTTGTGATAAATATTAAACGACCAAACAAGACAGAAGACAGAAGCAACTCTTAGAATACTGAAAAGTAATGACAATGGCAAAAACACACATGTACTAAGTTGGCTGCAGGTTGGAGGTTGGAGGTGCACACGAGTATTATATATAATAATAATGTCCTAGTCCTAGCCCCGAATCATATACAGATATTCCATATTACACATGGGACATAACGCATAATATTGTACAAAATATAAACATTCATATTGTACAGTGTACTGTGTACAGGTTGTGCTCCTGCTAAAATCTCAAATCTGACTTACGGCCACTTCAATTTGCATCAATAATCATAAAACTCGGAATGATAATAACAGCAGAATAATAATAAAAATTATCATGAGCATGATTATCGTTGTCTCTTTTCTTTATTCTTTATTCTGTACTCTGTATTCTGTATGCTGTCCACACACAAATCCCTTACATCACACTCGCATCTCATTCATGCTATCTATTTCGGATAGGAAATGGTGATAATCACTTACTTATTATGTATTATGTATACTTGCATGAGTATGCATGAGTTATTATCCTCTATTCTACATTCTACCTTATTCGTAATTTGCAAATTCTATGCTGTACACACAAGACATAATAAATGCACATGACACAATAAAGAATCAAAAATAAGACTCGCGAATCCTGAAGGTTACTTCTAATGTCGTTCTCAAGATTTAAAACATAACGTAAAACAGCCACGCCATTTTCTATTTTGCTAGTTTTTTTTTTAAACCAACGAGCTTTACACTTCGCATCATAGTATTTGAGACTTGAGACTCGAGACTCTAAATACTTTTACCTATACGACACTTTTTTTGCCATTGGCAAGGAATTGGAAATAGTAGACTATAAATCATAGTAAAGCCTGTGATTTATAACGGAATACGGAATGCAAGTTGGAATTGGAATTTAGCATAACCTCATCATCATCATCATCATCATCATGGGTAATGGATAGTGGATTGTAATACAAAAAGGTTACAATAACAATGGGAAACTCGAACAAAATGCAAAATGCAAGGCGCAACGTGTGAAGCCTCCAAGCTCCCAACTTTGAAAGGGAAAAGAATAGTGAAATGATTAAAATGCAAATTCTGAATTATTATCACTATTATTATTATTATTATTATTATGTGGACAGGCAATTATCATGATCATGATCATTACTACTTTGTTATTATTTTTTCAAAGTAAAGACAAAAGTTCTGCAAGTGCATTTAAATTAGGGTTTGTATAGCCTAGAATCTAGAACCTAGCATTTATAATTTAGAATTTAGAACATGTCATCTGAGCAGTGAACAATAATCACATGATAATAATAATAATAATACTACAATAATATCATGTGTATGTTCTGTGTATGCTCAACTTGAAAATTTGAAAACTTCAAAACAGACAATAGACAACATTATTAGATAATTACATTATTATCATAAACTTGTACATGTATTCGGTATTCGCAAATATCATAAAAGTCTTTTCCTTTGTTTCTAAATTTAACTCGGCTGTTAAAAGTTAAAATATAAAAGTATTAGCCATAAAAAATGGGAAAAAGCACCCTACATGTTTCCTGTAAATGTCATTTACATGTTAAATGTAAAATATTATACGACATTAGGACAACAGAAACAGAAGCAGGAGCAGAGAAATTAACTCACTTAATTTCCTTGATGACATGCCAAATGCCAAACCTTTATTTATCTATTCGGTTCTTTCTACATACACATTACACATAATCAAATATCTATTTATTTTCTGTACTGTTTACTGTACATTGTACATATCTTGTACTTATATTTATATTTATTGTACTGTAGGTCAATAGTCAATATATGTAACATATCATTTATTTATCGCTTCTAAAGCTCTACTCGACATCAACTACTTGTCTTTCTCAAATATATATTATGTACATTTTATACTTGGTATTTGCTATTTGCTTGTAAGTATTATTGTGCAATTAGCCTCTTATTTTTCTTGTTTTATATCAAGTATTGACGCTCAAAGCTCAAAGCTCAAAGCTCAATGTTCAATCATTTATCATTCATCAGCTCTGGAATCCAAAGCCTTGTTGGTTTTTCGCGATTCATCATGTTTTCTTTTTATATGACAGCTATTAAATCCAGATTCGCAAAGTCGTAGATCGTAGATCATAGACAGACAAATACCAAATAGCAAAAGCTTAGAGAACAGAGATAATATAAATGTGTACAGTGCACAGTGCACATATTTACTATTTACGATACGACAAGAAATATGTAAGAAACACGTAATTTTATGGAATATGGATAATTTATGATATTATACAAACATTACGGCCCATTCCTTTGATTGTCATCGCTCTACAGTCAACAGTCAATAGTCAATAGTCAATAAGGGATTATCCGTTCCTTTATAAACTCGCATAACTCACAACTCAACTCAACTCGAGCGCAACGCTAAAGGAATTATATTATATTTTTTATATTTTTGGTTTGGAAAATGTTTTTGTTGTTGTTATTTTACGGTCGTTTTTTTATGACGGTGGGTCGTATGCAAACATCCTCTGTGTGTGATGTGTGCAATTTTCTTCCAATAAAATATACCCGTAAATATGGCATATTTACTGTGAACAGTTTAGTGTTTACTGTTTACTAGATATTTACTTGGGGACTGTATGTCTGTTTGCACTCATGTATAATTTTTGTACATAGTGTAGTTCATATTTTATTTTATGTATGCATAATACGGCATACGGTATATAAATGTATGAACTACGAACTATGAACGTTGTGACTTGAGACTTTTATACATCACACCATCCACATTAATTTAATACTGGTTCAATTTAATATTTCATTTTCATATTCATATTCCATAACAAATATTAATAGTCTGTTATATTTATATTTATATCTCAATCTGTTCCGCAGTATCAGTATTTCTACAGCCATGTCTTGCACTTGTTTATTATTGATGATAAAAACAAAGAGTTGGATTGTACATGATTTCTCATGTAGGAAATGACTATATGAGATGAGATGAGGAAGAGGTCATTTTTGCACTCATGTTTGATGTGTGTTTGAATGAGTGAAGAGAGTTACAGAACAAGGCTACAGAACATACCAAGCTTTTGGCTTGTGAAGTATCATAAATGTCATTTCAATTTTCATATCTCATGTCTATTGCCCATTGTCTTGAGTTTTGAATTCTGAGTTTTGAGTCTTGAGCTTTGATAGAGCTTTGATAGTAATGCAAAATGCAAAGCTTGCACTAGCACTGCAAGCGCTCATGCATGCATGTAAAAAATCAGGAACCACTTCAACTTGAATTCAATCCAATCCAATCAATAATGAACAACTGACAGACTGATGGACAAATCACCAAATCATACAACTCAACAACTACGCTCTACACTTTACACTCTACACTCATAACTGTACACTGTACACTGTACAGTGTACACTATACAGAGTGCAAGAGTAAAGGCAATTCCATTCTAATTAGTTTTTCATCTACATATTTCAATCATGAGCAGTGCCTTAAATATTTTCCTTCCCTTAATCCAGTATGAAATTACGTACTATAAAAAATGAAGATAAAAGGTAAATTACTATTGCATCATTTTTTCAAGTTCAGAGAAGATAGAAGATAGAAGATAAGGTCGATTGAAGAAGAAGAAGAGGAAGAAAAAATGTGCAAACGGAAATTAATACTGCTCACTGTCTATATCAGTTGTGGATTCTGTGGATGCCAATAGATAATGGATAATAGATAATAGATACACCAGAAAGAAATGACCATTTTTTTCACGCCTCATCATCACATCTTATAAACACTAAACACGTATCTAAAAGAAGAAGTAGAAGAAAGAAGAAAGGTTATGCCAGTTAATCCACCTTATTGCCTCCTCCTGTTTATTTTATTATCTTTTCATCCATATTCCATATCACAATGTTGGACAGTGGAAATAGGGGAGATGCAATATCGTATGTAGGTAATAACTTGACAGTCCTGGAACATGTCAAGAATCCAGAGTCAAGAGATCAATAAGAAAATTACATTACAGCATCCCCCATCTCCATATGTATTTGGAGTTTGGAGTGCTCAGCACATATAACATATAATGCTAGTGACTGGTGACTGGTGACCTTCCGCCTCCTCCTTTTTGTTGGAGAGAACACTCAATATTATATTATTAGAGTTATTGTCTCTCCAGAAAATGTGTTGTCCAGTATCCAGCATCAAAATGTATTATGTGTACATACTTGATATTTGGACACACGTTTGTTGTTTTCCACTTTTCTCCGTGTGTTCTCCTGGATCTCACGATTCAAGATAGCCAACAGACATGAACACAGGACAAACGTCAAGTGGGTTATGAGTTTATGTCTTTTATGTTTGACTTGACTTTAGTCTCTACGACTTTGTACAATATACAATGTACAATATACAGTTCACATGGAATGAAGTGACTGCTGGAGGAGATTAAGGGAAGGAGATGAAAATGAAAGGTCTTTTAGATATTTATTAACATGGAATGGTAAAAGCCTCTCTTTACTATTCCATTCACATATACTCATTCTTCTCAACAGTTATCAAGTTATCAAACACAATCTAAACCTGGATAAAAATCTGGATCTCTAATGTAAAAGTCATATAATATAAATACAAATATACACTACAGCCAAATTCAATATTAGTTTTTAGTTATTAACTATTGAAAATATGCGTAGTCGTGTATAGGAAAGTAAAATTTTATGGTGGAAAATGTTGATAGTTTTTGCTCTTCTTCTAGGAAGAATATTTGTGTAACCGCCAATAATTACATTATACATATAGCTATGTTGTATATATGCATGTACCACGATTCACCTGCCGTGAACTTGTATATTGTATATGCACTACACAATATGTAATGTTCAGTGTGCAGTGTACAACACAGAGCTCAAGGTATAACAATAACAATATTAATAATTAAATTAGTAATTGTTTCCTTCTTTTTCTTGGAAAAATACTAAAGAATATTTTTTATCTTTTGTCATTTATCTGCATATTTCACACCTACTACGCAGATTTCTTGCATATTTTATGTATACATGAAATTTGACTGCAATGTACAGTGTACACTTATTACTTGGAAATTCCCACTAAACTATGAATTTCATAAATACTTGTACATATATAATATATGCACATGTGACAAGTGCATGTCCTTTGTATTTTGTATTTTGCATTGTAAACTGTAGGAACTATCATAATGATATTATTATGTATTATGTAAATTGTACGAGTTTAATTTTTGACTTTGATCCATCAAACATTAAAACATGAAGCATCAGGCATCAAGCATCAAGCCTGATCAAACATTATTGTATAACACTAAAAGAATCACAGGGATTTGCAAAGTGTAATAAATATTAAGTATTTTGATTTAAGCCTTGGATACATATTGCATATTGTAAATTGTAACAAAGGCCTCAATCCTCAATCCTCAATCTGAATTATGTACTCGTATTTTTTATCGCTGTTCATACCACTACTCCTTCTCTTGCTGTTTTATTCCTAATAGAATAAGTTACGACAGGGAGTAAATTTTTAGCAATCAAGTCTTATATGTGTGTAATCAAACAAGTCATAATTCAATGTGTATAATATACTATATATTATATGTAGGATGTATGATGCATACATCATGCATTATAACTTATAACATGTTATACATTATACACTTCAAGTGGAAGTTGACATTGAGGCCGTTCCTTCGGTTGTAGCAATAAACAAGAGAGGATTTTACTATCCCCGTAATATCTATCTATGTGTGATGTGTAGCACAAGTGTTGTTCTATCCTCAATCCTCAGTCGTCAATCTGTCTCTCTTTGCACTATCATTCTGGTGTTTGTTTCCACCCTCTGAATCTCTGAATACATGAAGCTCACTTTCCTCACTCTCAATTGTCTTTCATCCTCAAGCATCAAGCATCCATCAGAATCAAGCTTCAAGAATCCAGATCAAATTCGTAGCTCGTTGTCAATTGTAAATTGTCAATTGTCAACGGATGGCAAATTTCATGACACATGCACATTTGTACATTTTATTGAGCTCTGGATTGTAAACTCTGTTATTTACACTAAAGCACACGAGAAATGTATTGTGGATTGTAGACCCATAAAGTCAAAAACCCAACCCTCGCTCAAGCTTGTAAAGTGTAAACTGTAATAAAACCATAGCTACAGATTACTCATGTTTGTCTCTGGATTGGATCTCTATACAAAATTTGTCTCTATACAAATACACGCACATGTGTGCAATACATAGAAATAGAAGCTCTTTGATTTGAAGCAGAATGAGACAAAATGTAAATAGTAAATACTACTTGACTTGAGAAAAGGAATTGACACCCACACACACACACACACACACACCGCATCACACATGATTGTAGTTTGTATAGTACCGGTGCGGTGTAATAAAGAGGATTTCAAGTGTATTTGTATTTGTAATTCCCAATATTGGAACTACTCTCAGTTTTCAATAGAACCACTCAATGTGCATCCAGAAAATTTTCCCTGGTTTTGGGGAAATTCAGCATGCACCCATTCCTTCAGCTTGAGCGCCTTCAGCTTCAGTGCCTCATGAACTGCAAACTCAATACTCAATATTTGATGTAATTTCCTAATGACTGCATTCAAGATTCTACCGACAACATTTAACAGCATGTACAATGTACAATGTACAACTACATCCAGAGCTTTGAATGTGAAATGTGCACACGCACAATCTAATATTAACGGGGTACAGCATACAAGTGTAAAATATATAATCAGGTGGAAATTAAAATGAGAAGCAGTGTAATATAAATTATTGAGCGGATAGACAAAAGACAAGAGACAAATAGACAGGGACAGGGACATGGACAAACATACATACAATTATGTATGTTGAATATTCAAGATTCAAGATGAATTGGATGCTGTTTGACCATAAATCCCTTCACTTCTTTTGGCGTTTGGCTTTTGGTTCTGACTGCCTCTGTTACTTGAAGACATCAACTTGAAATAAATATGACTGTGAAATACAAATACAAAGACAAATACACACTCTACACTCTACAATCTACACTCTCCACATGGGGAAGTTGTAATTTCTAATTTATGACTCGTCTTCAAGGCGGCTTGCAAACTTAAACAAGACAGATAATAGATAATACCTTATCATTATCATTGAATATTGAATGAGAAAGATTATTGATAGTCTTAAAATCCTCCATGAGCGAAAAGACAAGTCATACCATACACCATACAAAATACAAAGTACCAAATACAACAAAACATAACAGTTTTCCATGAGGGAAATAATAAAAAAAAACAAAAACAAAGGAAACTATTCAAGTCAAGTGTCAGCATAATATTACATAGTAAATACTAAATAGTAAGTAGTAAATGAATAAAATGTTTGTACAAGTAACGATGTAATTGAATTCACAAGGTTTTTTCCTTGCCATTTGCCATTATATATTATATGATATATCATATCTACCTGTCTACTGTTGATGATCTCACGCTGTTTTATGCGTAATGTCTACAATACACAATGCACACAATCTACAGTGTTTGTTTCACGGCGATATTATCAATCATTTATACAGCAAATCCCTTGCCCTTTTAACCTTTGACCAGAGGCGGAACTCTTTTGATTAGTTTTACATTTTACACTTGCCAGTCCAAGTCCAATACACTACTTGTATTTAATGTAATGCCTAATTTTTGTACTACCTGTACAACTCAAATATTCAAAATCCTGTCAATTTAAGTAATTGTTTAAATTTATTGAAAGGCATTTTCAATTTTCAATCATTTTTGCACAGTGTAAAAGGTAAAAGATACAAGATTAAAATTTGCAACTGATATGCTTGCGCATGGTACAATTTTCCTGTGTAATGTGTACCCCAAAGACTCAAGTCTCAAAACTCATAACTGTGAAGAAAAAGAACACCGCAAATTTCCCAACATGTGTGTTGCCCGTAGCTTTTCCTTTTTCGCAAGCTTTGTGGAGTGGCGCAAAAAAAACACAGAATAACAATTCACATCTCGACAAGTAATTTCTAATTTCTAATTTTTGTACTCCAACTATTTCAAGTTTACACTGTTGACTATGTGTAATTTGATACTTTGTACTTTATCTTTTACCTCTTATAGATTTTACATTTTGTACTATATAGTCAAGAGACTGAGCTGAACCTGAATATAATAATTAGTAACTTAATATATAATACATAATACAAAACTCTGGGCTCACTCTCACTGTCTCACTGTCTACGGTCTCTTTTTATATGTAAGATATGTAAGTATCTCGCGTGCCATGTACGACATGAAAATTGAAAATTGAGACTGTGAAGCTTTTTTTTTTCTTTTGACTTGTTCCAATCTGTCACCATTCCTCGGTTAGGTTATTGGTATTGGTGTTGGTATTGTTATTACTATTATTATATCATCATTATTATTCTTACTAGTATTATTACAACAACAACATACGGTATTTACTGTATTTGGTATTTTGTTTAGAAATAAACGAAAGAGTCTGCAAAACTGCAACTGTGTACATTGTACATTGTACACGTGTGCAAAAATTGTAATAAACTAAAAATTATTAATAAACTTGAACACTTTTCTTGATTCTTGATGTGGGTTTACGAAATAGTTTCCTTTTATCATAAGGGTAATTTATATTTAATATGGTGGTAGACATTACATAAATACAGTACACAGTACACAGCCTCAAGTACGTACTACATAGCGTACCATATCATAACATAACACACATTCTAAATTCACATAGGTGAACTAAGAACTAACCATGATCATTTTTTAATGTACAATTTTCTCGAGCTTATTTATTTCGACATGGCATGGCTTACATGTTAGTCGCATACACACATGTGTAAAAGTTGCACATTTGTTGTTGTTGTTGTTGAATCTGTCATTGTTCCAATACATGAAAAACAGAGATAAAAATACAATTTATTTTAAAATAGTGCACCAGTGTACGTAAAAGATAGTACAATGACAAATTGTAATGGGCCATCTATATAAAAGTACTACGTGATGGAGAAAATTTGCCTGCATTGACTGTTTGCATGGTTTTGCACAATGGAAAATTGCAAAAGAGGAATAGAGAATCTACTGGTCGGGAGTTATTTGTCGTGCACATGTACATGTGTAATACATGTGTAGCTAGTTCACAGTTCACAGTTATGTTTCATCGATTATTATAGTAGTTGACTCGTATTTTGCATTGTGCACAAAAATAATATGGTGAAACATGCTGGCTTCGGCTTCGGCTTTGCCTACTTATATTTCTATTTTCCCCAGTGTACTTTTTTGTATAATGTATCATGTGTGCTGTATGCATGGGTTACCTCAATTTATTTCCCTAGCTTTTGAATAGCTCTCCAGGACATTTTTTATTTTTGGTAAAAATCATAATGGAAGTTATGACCAAATTGAAAATTGAATGTATGATTCATTCAGGACTATGCGAATTTGCTACCACTTTTTTCTCTCCCACTCCCCAGGTTTTAATATTTAATACGGTACATGGTAAAGAGTACAGCGTACGAAGTATTAAGTATACTTATTTGTATTTGTATTTGTTCACATGTTTCATATTCTATTACGTCATAAGTCAACCAGGATTCTGTTCTGTCTCATTTCTCATTTGCAAAGCTCAACGAAAAAATAATAAACTTTTACCAGCCTGATTTATAAGAATACAAGTAGCAAGTAGTACAGATATATTATATATATTATGTTATTGTTTTAAACCTTACAAATACTTTTACAATAGACTGTGCGATTTCCATAATATGATGATGATGATGCAAATAAAATTACTTTAATTTAGATTATATAACAAGCCGAACAGCACACATCACAACAGGAGTATACAGTATAAGTGTTGAGTGACAACATGACATGACGTACCACAACATATGCAAAAAAAAACAAAAAAAACATTCGAGATTCTAGATTCTAGAAAAAAGACAGACGACGGATATAGAAAAATATTAATGTACAGGACAATGGACGAGAAACGACGAGTGATGTCTTTACGTCTGGCATCAGATCGTAGTTGTAGTTGTAGTGACATATAGAGAACAGGAGCACAGAACAAAACACGGAAGATGTTACAATTTACAATACTACATACTCCAAACACTGACATGGACATGAACATTATTTCTTGATATGCTTCTGAATTTGAGTTTGAAATTGGTATCAAAGTTGATGACAAAAACAAGAAGTAATAGTTGTAGTTGCAGTCGTAATCGTAATCAAAGTAGTAATCACAATCGTAACAATAAAATGATTCCGTGTGCATGGCATGACATTCTCGCATTTAAACGTGCCTGTCCTCTGTACTCTGTACTCGTGTATCAATACTGAATACTCGTGTATTCCTGGTGCATGATGACGACTGAGGAAAGAGATACAGTAAGTACATACATTTATACATATTATACAATGCGACAAACTGGACAGCAAATGGCAACACACGAGTAATACAAACTGACTGCAGATTGCAGATTGCCTCATTTTATATTGTACATGATGTTAATTACAATTAAACTGATCATTCTCGTGTATGTCCTTTTGACTTTTGAATTGGCCTGATGTTCGCAGAACATGAACAGGAAAATGAAAATGAAAACACACAGTATACAATTTAGCATTATACAATATACAATGTGCACCACACCACATCACAAATGCTAGAGTGACTGAAAACAGAGTACACCGTACAGAGTAATGCATATTGTATATTGTAATAACAATTTAGCATTAAATTCAGATTATTCTCATCACCAGCTCATTCTCAAAGATTAAAGAATAAGCTCTCATGTAATACGTAATACAGATACATAATCCAAATCTCGCCTAGACTCATCATTTATTTTATTTCATTGTATGAGCATGTACTTTGGAGTTTGGACAGTTACAGTAGTTTTTTTACATCTTGATAAAATGAAAAAAGACTGTGCTTACAGGAAAGTGATTCAAACAGGTATATCTAATTAAATTTTCAATGGTCTCAGATCATTTAAAAGAGAGAAGAATGTGACTACTCTGCGCTGTACTGCTCCGCTTCACTCAGTTCATTTCATTTTACTTTATTTCACCAATTGACAGAAGAAAGAATACTTCAAAGTACAACATTTTCTTTCAAGTCATGAACTTCAAGTTTAAGTAAAACCACACACATAAATTCGACAGTTCAAATTTCAAGTCGATAGGATTGATTTACAAATAGAAATTGTACTCCTTTACTCACGAGGCATAAAAATAGTGCACACAGTAGGGGAACGGAAGATTCTCCACAAGTGAATTCTCCACAGTCAGTTCTCCACACACAATTCTCCACAGTGCGTTTTCTCCACACTCGCAATTCTCCACACACAATTCTCCACAGTTGATTCTCCACATCCAATTCTCCACATAAAAAATTCTCCACACACAAAATTCTCCACACAC
>JABASP010001570.1:0-27811 GCA_019776565.1 Sminthurinus signatus | reverse complement strand
TGGATTGATATTTTCAGAGGTTGTACTAGACACCAAAAGGAACGATTTGAGGGGGTGGCACTTCGGATTTTCAACAAAGTTGTAAAAATGAAACGGTCTAATCTACAGTCTACAGTCTACATTTGATATGAGATAGGAAATAGGACTAAGAGTTCTAAATTTATAAATTAGGTCACCAGCTATTGATTTCAATCTGACATGTGACGTTTAACCTTTCTCGTCATCCTGGATCCTGGATGCAAAATACCTGATACAGAATACAAAATACAATGCCGAGTGCACAGACTTAATATAATATGCAGCATATCTATCTGTGTTCATCCTTTTTAATAAAATCCGTATAGATATTATGTAAAATGGAAAGGAACAATGACATTTTCATTCATTCACATTTCAAATAATAATAATAATACCTTTTACCGTTTGTATAATGTGCACATGCATAGAAACTATGCAGATGAAGGGACAGGCTACACAGCAAGTATAATGATGATGTATGCAAATTAAGTATAGTTTGTCCAGTTCAAAGTTCACAGTTCTGGGTTCAAATGCACTCATGCCTTTTTTGTCATTATTGATTCCACGGTGACACGGGGAATAGGCCTGCAGCAGATCGTAGAATCTAGACAAAGAATGGGGTTTACTCATTCTCTGCTCATTGTCATTCTTTTGTTTTGTTTTGTTCAGAGTTCACTCCTCCCACTTATCCTCATTCTCTATGCAAAAAAGTATTAAGGAGGAACGGCTCATTCGGGATTTACACCAGGGTTGCTGCATCATGACTCATGACTCAGACTGAATCCACAATCCATACATCACACATCACACATATAAGATAAATACTGAGTATTTTTAGTACTATACATTTTTGTGCTAGCATTTATGCTCCGTTTTCAATTTAGAGTACAGCAGTGGTAATTTTTATTATTAACAATGAAATTATTGTTCTTCACAGGGAAAACAAGGGCGAGAAGATACTGGGAACGGGTGGCCGGATCAATTGTTTGTGTGTGCAACATATAAAATTTAAGCTGATGGGAAGAATGATAAGATCATGATCCTCACAACTCTACAATCTACAGTCTAGACTCTAGACTCTAGAGTTTAGAGTGATTCAATGGTGGATGGTGCAATGGAGGCACAAATGAGGACACTTTATGATACTTTTTTCAACTCTGTCTCTTTCTCCTTTCTCTTTTTGCTAATGTTTGTCCCAGGATAAAGGCAGGATGCAGATGTAGTACAATACAATGTAAAATGGAGAATGGAGAATGTAGAATGTAGGACGTAACTAGTAACGACGGCTTATTTTGACTATGCACTTGATCCCGGATTAAGCAAATAACTGTGTGTACAAGGTACAATGTACATTGTAGATTGTAGATGGTACATTGTGCAAACGAGTGTGTAGTGGTAAGTAAAAGCACAACTCCAGGAAACAGTGTACTTGAATTTGAATTTAGAAATTCCCTTTCCTGCACTAGAATCGAAAATGGAACAGCAAAACAAGAAAACTCGAGTACACAGTATGAAATTAAACGATAAACTGAAAGAACAGACTTTTTGAACGGGTATTGAATACAGAACTTCCTGAAATACTTTCACCTCCCACACTTTTCCTTTTGTTACCAACGAGCACCTGAAAATGTTTAAAGAGGAAACGGCTGTATTATATTTGGTGCTCAATGTTCAATACGTGTAATCATTATTAAAAAAGTAAGCAGTCCCAAAGATCCAACCGAAATTCAAACGATTATTAAAAATTATTTTTCAAATGTGAAAGTATCCCGATTTGAAGGTGGTCTATGAATTTTCATTGTTGGGTGTTGAAGAGCTATTTCATTTCTATTTCCATTTTTAATTTTTACACGTCCGTAAATCCTTAAAAAAAATCCGGCCCAATCTAATGAAATTACAATAATACCATTTTTTCCATTTCTCTGGAAAAAAAAACAACTTGCTTTAATCTCTATCCAATTTTTTTCCCTGGGAAAAATATACAAGGGAAAGAATTATAAAGGTAAACAGGAGGTAAAAAAATTAAATGTGCACACGAACTCAGTACATGAAATTATTATTATTGTTATTATTGAATTGTTTTTGTGTACAATCCGCTTTCTACTTTCTACTTTTTATCTGTAGTTTGTGTACTGTGTATTGTACTCACGATGAAAGATAACCCAAACTGTTGTGCATGTTGCATAAAAATGAAAAGGAAAATCAAGTAGAACACTGTTTATAACGACAAACCAAATGGCACAAGAAATGGTAAAATGCTATAGCTATTGCTAGTAGTAGTTGTAGTGAGGAGATGAAAGTGGGAAAAGAGTGAGGTTAGAATTTAGAATTTAGAATCAATGCAAGTTCACAGTTCACAGGGTTTTTACATTTTACGAGGTGCAGTAAATACAACAGTAAATAGTAAATACGGGCCGTGTATTTACATATGTCTGCATGCACGCGCGTCTTGTGTCTTGTGTCCTGTGTCTTGGGCCTTCTACATTATACATTTTACACTGTACATTGTACATTATACATGCATTACACATGGAAGAGTTCACAGGATTCTGCACAATGTTTTTTCCTCTCTCGTGGAAAGGAGAAAGTTGGAGAAAAAATACATATTGTGTATAATGGGTGTATATTTAGATGCAAGAGCAGAGGAGAAAAGAAAAGAAAAGTAAAGCAAAGCAAAACAAACTCAACTCAAACCAACCGAACCATCTCCATCTAAAACTCGGTCTCGGCCTCCGTCTCCGTCTTCAACTCCAAGTCCAACTCCAACTTTACCTTCATCCCAGGATAGGAGTAAAAAAACTTGCGTTTCTTCTTCCTTTCTTCCCTTCTGTCTTGGAATGTGTTTCATTCATTCCATAAGAGTGGAGGAATATGAGAGACGAGGAAAAAACAGAAGGGAAAAGTAGAGTATGTAAATAGAAAATAGAATGCAGAATCTAGAATGTAGAGTTAAAAAGTAAAAGAATAAGATGGAATTTTCCCATTTTACATGTTGTACTCACTCCCATTTCCATCACACTATACATAGTACACATTAAACACTGAACCAAGTGTGTAGTATATAAAGTACACATTTATGCTCATGTAGAAGACGAAGAAGACGATGGAGGAGGAGAAGGTTGCTTTCTTCCGTACTTTCACTCTGCTCCGGCTCCCGCTTCCACACAAAGGAGTACAAATAGAAATAAAAGTGCACATTCTAAGAAACACTGCTCGAGGTAGTCAACCTTCTCTCTTCTTTCGCTCCCTGACGCTACTCTTTACACTAAATGTGGAGGCGAGAACGAAGAACGAAAAACGAAGAAAGAAGAACCGAGAACTTAGAATCTAGAATGCAGAATGAGAACATGTAATATAGCATATGTGAACTGGGTGAAAAAGTTAATGGGGTGATTCCCAGTGCCGAACGAGTGAGAAAATTATCACTTCTCTAGCTCTTTTCGCCAGCTCGATATTTTACGAACAAATCCTGGCGGCTTTACATGCTCTACCTCACACGACCGTCTTTCTTTCTCTTTTGCTCGCCTCCTTTTCACCATATGCACTCTTTCTCCCCCTTCCTAAACATTAAAATGAAGACTATACGCTTTCATTCTCATTCTTTTCTCATGTTTTACTCAGTCTCAGTCTCACTCTCAGTTTGAAGCTTCTTTTTCTTTCTTTCTTCCTTTTCTTTTTTTGTAAAGTTGAGGCTTGCATTTACATTCCCTTTTGCTTTCGTATTCCCATACACATAGACATTCACCGCTAACTCTAGATTCTAGATTCTAGACTGTAGATTCTAGATCCAGCTCGAGCTCAATCTCTAATTCAGCCGCTTTTGCTTCTCTCCAGCTTCTCTGTGCATTTATTCCCAACGCTGACTGATTTGTGATAGTGACTCTTTATATTTTCCTTCACCTCAAATAACCTTAATCCAAAATCAACCAAGAAATCTCAGTGTTTTTCCAGGCTACACATTTTCATTCCTTCTTCTTTTTTTCTTTTTTATTTTTTCTTTCTTTTTCTCACTCTCCATAAAATGAGTCCCTCGTGCTTCTGTTTGCGGTTCCAGGGGTTTCCTTTTCCCAATTTCCATGTGAGGAAAACCAGGCGCCTCTCCTTGCTAAATTATTGAAGGAAAACCAACAAACCAAGAAACAAATACAAAATGCAGGATTCGTATGTGTGGGTTCAACTAAACTGAACTGAACTAGGAATGCTTTTTACTTTTTACAGTTAAAATCAACTTGTGTATTCGGTATTCGGTTTTCGGTATTTTGTATTCCGTATTTTGTATTTGGTGTTTGGTATTTGGAGAAGTGTGGAAATACTGAGAATGTCAATGAGGATGAAGATGAGGATGAGAGGAAAGTGAAGAAAGCGGAAGAGGATCAACCAGAAGATGATGATGTGTATGTGTATGTCTTGTTGAGACTTATGACTTGTGATCTGAGACTTGAGTCTTAAGACTTGAGACTGGAGTCTGGAGACAAATCTATACAAAACAGAAAAGAGAAACACAAACAGATTTGGAGACAGGAACAAGACAGACAGTCGACAAGTTGAGAGTTGAGAGACTTGCTTCTTGTACAGTACACAATATATTTACTGTTTACATAGGTTGACATGCCATGGTATTGTATTATATGTTATATGCTATGGCTTGGATCGTGGTGAATGAATGAATGAATGAATTTCTGAATACTGAATACAGAATGTAGATGGGTGGATGGCTGACTGGCTGCTCTGTGAATGTATTTATAAAGCATAATGTATACTGTGGAATATGGAGTAGATGTAAAACTATTCCATAGCTTAGTCTAGCTCTTCTCTGTACTTTCTTTGAGCTTTGTGTTTTGTATTTTGTGCTTTGTGCTTTGTACGTTTTACATTGTACATTGTGCTTTGAGACCTCACGTCTCACGTCTCCCGTCTCCCGTCTCCCGTCTAATGCTCCTCCGACTTTGAAAGTGAAATATTTTTGATCCTTCCCAGTCCTCTCATAAGTCCTCCGTCTCCTGTCTCTTTTCTTGTTGGGCTGTCTGTCGCTCCTTCTCCATCTCCATCCTCCTCTATACTTCCTCCGTATTCCGTACTCTGTCTTTTATCTTCTACATTTTGCTTCTCCTACACATTTAAGTATGTGTCTCTCCATGAAATAAAAAGCCCAAATCCAAATTCCTGAAAAAAAGAGGAACGCTAAAAGTTTTTACACAATGTACAAATTTTTTTCATCCTTGTTTATTCCGTTCTAATTTAAATTCAATTTCTACATCCTACATTCTGCATTCCAACTCCGTTATTTACCTACTTATTTAAAGTAACTTTCTTACTTGAAGAATATCGAATTTATCAAAGTACTCAATTCTCAATTCTTTAGATCATAAATCCTGAATTCGTCACACATCTTCACTCTAGCTATTAGCTATTTAGTTAACTAATAAATAACAAATTTTAGCATGTTAAAAATATTTTGTACATTCTACAATTTTCCGTTGTTCATACATTAGAAAAAGCCGTGTAGAAAAGGTATTATGTATTATGTATACATTTGAATAGGAGAGAAAGCGATGGCGATGGCGAAAGAGGAAGAGAAAAAGAAGTGGAGGGAGATAAATGGGAGAATCAGAGAGAGAAAGCCCACAGGTTTGTTTTGTGGAGTGTGAGTACCATTGTGGTGTGTTCTGACTGTTTCAGCAGTAGCAATAGAAATAGTAGTGACTTGGTTTGGTTTGGTTTGGTTTTACTTGGCTTGGCTTGGTTTGGTACATAAAAATACTGATGTTGAGTGAAGGAGCCGGAGATGGCCCAGGGAGATAAAACGGAGGACGGCGAACGGAGAATGGAGAAAGGAGAAAGTACAGTTTGAAAAAAAGGAAGAAAAAGACTGGTGGAATGGAATGAAATGGAGAAAGAATGAATTGACTAAGAGAGATAGCGGGAGTAAGAGAAATGAGCAAAGGAACCGGGAGAAATATAAGGTGGCTTTCCTTGGACTACCACTACCACCACTACTAGATACTTGTACATATTACATTGCATGTATATGTATGGCTACTCGTCTCTCTCTTCCGCTCCTTCTTCTTCTTCTTCTTCTTCGTCTTCTTGTTGGAGAGTGTGAATGTGGATGTGTGACAGAGTGTGGAACTTATGGTATGGTTACTACTATTACTACACTCGGCAATTCTCTCTCTCTTTCTCTCTATGTGTGTGTATAAAGTATAGTGTTTGGATTCCGGGGAGAGATTTATTTATGACATGTCTCCAGAGATGTAATGGGCCCTCTTATTGCACATTGTTGACTGAATGAATGATGAATGCATGGAATGAGTTTTGGGGCTAAAACTGTGGAAAACCCAAACCGGGCTTCTTTCTCTCTTCTTCTCTCTACAAACATATTGTTACGTATACATACCACTCTTGTAGAAAGATATGCAATATGCAAGTACGCTGTATGATTGTGTGTGGAGTGTGGAGTTAAATAGATATTCCTACATTTGTATTTTGTATGCATTGACTAGTTGGAATATCTGCACAAGAGGAAGAAAGAAAGAAAAAGAAAAATGAATACCTCCTTCACTACTTGTAAATACTACTACTACTACTACTACTGCTGCTAATGTTAAGTCGAAAGTGATGAAAGAATAGAAGAAGCTGTTTTCAATGCACGTATTACATGGAAAAATATCTATGTTCAATGTGTGTGCCCATTTAAACATGGATATGCATAATGTACAACGTACAAGTGTGTGGTTTGTAATATGTAGATATCTATAGTTAAATCATCAAATTACACACTACACACATCTTTATAATATACGGTACAAGATATATGAACCATTCTTCTTTTTGTGTATACTTGTACTAGAACTTTTAGCTAGAGGATTTGAGTTCTATTATTTGCTATAAATATATCTGCACTTGTGCACTGTGTATGAAGTAGACCACGAAGTATTAACCGCTAAACGGAGCAAAGTTACTCTCAATTTCCCTTGCTCTTTTTATGGAGAATGGAGAATGGGGAAATGGATTGAGGAAGAAGAAGAAAAAGAAGAATAAGAATAAGAGGTAAAACATGAGACATAATTTTCATTCTCTATTGACTACTTTTCTCTCTTTTTCTTTCTTTCCTTGTTGAATACTCCAATCTTTCTATTTTCTATGGTAGACGTACCAAACATGTTCCAAAGAACTTGATTCTCAGATTTCAAACTCGAAATTCCAAAGTGTATAGTCAATGATGAGGGAAAACACTTTTATGTCCTGGATTTCCTCCATACAAATCACTTTACATTACATTTATCATGACGTGTAAAATGTGTAAGGACTTTTTATACTTTTTTATTCATATTCAGATTTATATTTGTATTCAGAGTCAGAGTCAGATTTAGAGTATCTAGAGTATCTAGAGTCATGCTCATAAACTTGCGGAGATGGGGAGAAAGTAAATTCTATAGTGTACAAAAAAATATGAATGGGAACTTGAATCTTGAATGTAAACTAGATTTACGATTTAAGTGCTCCTCTAACTTTTTTTTAAATCACAAATCATTTGAATAGAGAATCGAGAATGAGACGCAAATTTCCTCACCATTTTACACAGGCCATTGTACAAGTATTTTATCACGGCTTATAAATTTCTCCAATTTCCATTGCGGTGTTTGGTATGTGATACACCAAGATACACAATGTACAAGCTAATAAGACGAATATTATGTATAACGATATTAAAACGTAACCATTGAACAATCATTTAGTAATTGTCCTTGTCACCTGCATTTTCTTATATATTTTTTAACTTTGAATTTTGGAGCAAAAGGTTTTTTATTCTTCTATTCTTGTTTTTTTTCTAGACAAAATTACCACCCCAATTCTCGGGTCATGATCAAAATCAGATAACTTATTTATGATTGAAATCGAAACAAGATTGACATCAAAGATGTAGTTTGGTTAACTGCAAACTGATGGAGAGAAGAAAAGGTGGTATAAAATATTTCTACTTTCAATATTTCAATACTCGTCTTTATTAAAAAAAATTCACTTAAAAGAACTTAAATGTAGTCACTCTATTTCTAAAAAAATGTGTTGGTGAAAATGAGAGCGTGTGAATGTGTGAATTGGAAGGCCAATAAATATTATACGGAGGCAAAAATTAAAATAAATTCATTTACTAAATTGACAAGTTTTTAATTAATTAATTAATCAATTACATCCGTACTTTGTCATTTGTCTTGACGCTAGACGCTTGATGCTAGATGCCTTGTGCGTTTCCCTACTGTGCGAATAATGTAAATGTATAATTCATGTGTGTGCACCGTCCAACGTACAACGTACATTGTACAGTGTAGAGTGTACAGAAAACGGGGAGAAAAATGAAGCATGCATAGTAATGATACCATGAAAAATTCTGTACTCCTAAGAACTGAGAACTGAGCACTGAGACAAGAGAAAGAAAAGGGGAATGTGAATGCGAATGTGAGTATAATATACCTGTAAAAGGTTATATCGATGTTATATTATATACTCTTATGTATACAAATTCAATTTCAGAGGATTTTCTTCCTGTGAATAATTCATTTGCTTTCTTCTTCTTCTTCTTTTCCCCTCGTCCTCTTCCTCGTCTTCGTCTTCTACAGACTTTCTTTTCTTTCCTATCTCTTCTTTTTTACTTGTACTTTTATTTCCTTAGCTCTCTCAGTTTGTCTCCTGTCCCGTGCACAATGCACAACCATAGGTATTCTCGTCCGTCTAGTTTAGTCTAGTCTAGTCTTCTGTAGTTTAGTTCACTCTCTCTCTCTCTCTCTCTCGCCAATCATTGCTCATTTTTTCCAACAAGTTGAAAACAAACTAAAGCTGAAGACTGAACATTGAAGACGGAGAAAAAGGAGGAAATAGAGGAAATAGAGGTACAGTACAGGTAGTCTTCTTCATCTTCATCCTCCTCATTCTCCTTCCTGAATATGTACATATTAATTTGGAATCATGGAAATTCTAGACTCTAAATTCTAGATTCTAGATGACTCACGTGTTTCTTTAGAAGCTTCCTTTTTATTTGTTCCTTTCTCCATTCTTAGTTCTATATTCTATAAAGTTTGCATACTCTACAGTCTACAATCTAGAATCTAGAATGAGCATGTGCTCTCATTTTTATTTTAATGTTTGCATCTCGAATTGAATCCAAAATACGGAATAAGTATACATTATGCATTATGCATAGAGTATGAGGATAAAAGTCGAGGTAAAAGTATAACAGATACAGTTGAAAATCATCTTTCCGTCCCCCTCGTCTCTGAAGCTCAATGTTTTATTAATAAATAGCATTTTTATTTTTTCATATCTCTTTTGTCTCAAGTCTCAATCTAATTCCTCGTCAAATAGTCTACAAACAGTGTCTAGCGTCTGGAGTCTAGAATTTTGAATTTAGAGTACGAGTTTGCCCTTTGCTTTCTTTTACTTTCTCTGTGCCATGAACTCATGTGTATCAATAAATTTTTACTTTTAATCCCAAGCCTTTCTTTTACATAGAACCAAGAGCTTAAGTTGGCGTTATATATTATATATTATGAATGCATACACATAGACTCGCATTTTCCATATCTTCTTTAACTTCAAGCTTCAAGATGTCATAAATCATAAATCATAGTTTCAAGGAATATTATGAATGACATGATGTAAAAAATAAAAATGTGTGTCCGATATCCGTTGTAAAAGTTCTTATTGAATATAGTTTTATTATATGACTTTGACTTTCAAGTTTCAAGAGCTTATTATTATAATAATTGGAATAATAATATTAATATATAATAAGAAAAGAATGCCTTTGTATTTTTAACTTTATTATCATGTATTATCAATTATCATTTTTACAACTGAGAGAATAATAACTTTAGTATTAAATATAGCTAAATACTAATTGTAAATATATATATTATATTATTATAATTTTTATATAATATCATGTTTTGTGGCCTATACAAAAAAACTAAAGTGATATAATGTGTAATGATATTTTGATATATGTATTTAACCATGTTTTTTTAGTTTATCTGCAATTATCATTTTATTTATTTATATGTATTTATTCATATTTCAATTTTCAATATTCCATGGATTATGTATTTTATTAGTATTTGCATTGATATATTTGACCAATTGAAAAAATTACATGTTTTTTTGTTTTTTTACCAGCATCACATGATAATAATTTACTCTACTCGTTATTTTTTATTTGAGCTTTTATAAATTTTTTTGGAACTTGTAAATGTACAAAAGTTTTAAAAATATACTACGGCATTTTAAATTATTAATTATGTGTATGAAACTGAGTATGTAAGCTTCTTGTAACTTTTGTCAGTGAAAACATCATGTTCTTTGAATAAACAGTTCAAGAACAAAAACAAAAAGATCCATGAGAGATTAATACTCAGTTTTATACCTTTTGATATGCCTTGTCATTGAAAAAAATAGCATTATACATTTACAGGTTCCAGAAAAAAATGGGCTCATTTTAATGTTTTAGGCAGACGAGTCATCGATATAATGACGGAAAACATGCTGATAATGATAATGATAATAATAATAATAATGATAGTGATGACATAGGCACACACATATACAAGTTACAAGTACAGATGAGAAAAAGATCTACAAATGTAATTTGAATTAATATCTGTATCTATTTTAACGTTATCTGTATATGTTCATATTTAAATTTATATTAATTTTATATCATATCATTTTTTTTTACCTAAATTAAATGTTATTTATTTTATGTGAATTAGTTAGTAATAGTTGTTTTAGTAGTAAAATTAGCTTCTTATCTTTAGAACCGACCGAACCTTGTTTTTCATCCACATCTAGCACTGAATTTTTTAGTTTGCCGTCGTCTTCACAGTCTTCATAGTCGTAGACCTTTTGTCGTCCTGCTAAGACCATACTTGTGATCACGGAAGTACTGTGATAAAGTTGAAGCTGAAGCTGAAGATGAAGATGCTGACAATGTTGATGATACATGATAAGAAATATGAGTAGTACTTGTATTTGTATTTGTATTTTTTTGTCATAGAAAATACAACTATTGTCACAGAGAGGAGGCGGAAATGGCATTGGTATTGGTTTTGGTATTGAAACTAATGTCAACGCTGAGGTTGACACAGATGCTGATATTAACATGGAAGAAGAAGTAGTAGAAGAAGAAGACTTCTCAAATACCTCAACGTATCATACCGTTTCAATGGGTGAGTCTTTGGGATTGTTAATTTTATTCCTTTCAAAATGGTCTACGGCAACAATGTGTGTGGCGGGGTCAGCGAGGGCAGCATTTTCAATGTCCGCCAACGTGACTAGGTGTTGGTGGTGTGGGAGGTCGGGATGGGATCGCGACGGGGGGACCAGGGGTAGATAGTATAAAAGACACGAAACGGAAACCAGAAATAAGAAGAAGATGAAGATTGCGTCGAATAAAAGAAGAGCATTCAGGGCCATCAGTTGCATACTGCTGGACTTGGGGGTGATGACGACGTGGAGGCCGATCACACAACGAAGAGGATTGTAATGATGACGAGGACCAAAGTCCTGGTGGCAAAGGGGATGTTGAAGATAGAGTTGTAGTAACTCTTTTCAATACAAATACGCAAGCGGAAGTGACAGAGGAACGATGATGTTGATGCTGATGCTGATGTTGTCTCTGTAACTGAGTCTAATTTTGCTTTGGTTTGGTTTGGTTGTTGGAGAAGTGGGGAAACTGTAGTGACGAAGCACAGTTATGTAGCTCTGGCAATTCAAGAGGATTCCTGGGGCATTCACTTCCGTCCAAGAAAAAAACAAGAGTTTTTTTTCTCCAACTATCTTTGTATTATTTGTATTTGTATTTGTCTTATTTTCTGTCTTTCTCTCTCTTTCTCTTTTCTCTTTTCTTTTTTATCTTATTACAAGTCTCTGGTTTCTTCAAGGGAAACGTTTTCTATTCTCTTTTCTATTTTCACAGATCTTATTTCCTTCTCTCCTCCTCAGCGGTTTCTCTCTCTCTCTTTCTTTTCCTCTCTGAGCTAAGAGTTAAAAGAGTGAGTATATTCACAAAGTAGTACTTTTAGCAGTTGGCTCTTTCTCTTTCTCTTTTATTTTACTTTATTCGTACACTGTACACTGTAAGACACACTGTGTAGACTGGAGAATGGAGACTGTAGACACAAAGCTTTTTTGATTATCCTCAATCCTACTCAATCCGACAATGCAAAGACAAGACAATGTAAAGAAACTTGGCTATAGTTTGTTCTTTTCTCGAGTTTTGTTGGTGGGCTCTTGCTTTCTCTTGCCTTGTTGTTGTTACTCCGATTCGGATTTTGGGATGAGTTGAGTAGTAGTAATCTAGTAAAAACAACATAAATAAAGTTTTTTCTTCAGTTTTACACTAATTTACACAAATAATAATAATACGCATCTCATACCAGATTATTAACATTTTTAACATATTATGCAATGTACAATGTAGAATCAAATAAATAGAAGAAATAAAGATTTTCTCCAAGAAATTTAGTCTCTCATGACTCTAGACTCTCTGCATCATCTTGTGACATTGTGTATTTTATATAAGTTATACTTTTTAATTTTTAAGGGATATAATCCCATATTTTATTTAGCTCTTGATTGTTTACTGTTTTTCAATTTTTCTTGCATCTCTAATTCAAATACATGTTATGCTGGCGGTTGTGCATTTGTTTTGTTGTTTCGTTCTTACTGATTTAACTAATAAAACCTACAACTTAAAATTAAGCGCCTTGTAATTACTAAACCATAAAACGTAAAATATTTATGCTGTACTATTTTAGAGTTGTGTAAATAATAAATAATAATAGTAAATTATCCATTTACTACAAACTATTTGCTACACAAAGCTCATCTTTAGCTATTTGCTCAAGACATGGATGAATTTCAAGTAGCTTATATAGCTTATATTATAAATGTATAGTGTATAATAAATAGTAGATGTAGGACTAATACAAAATATGAAAATATTCACTATAAGATTTTCCTTTATGGTTGGTTATTAGTTATACCGTATTTCAAAACTTGGAAATTATAGCTTATGATGATGATTGAAACTTTGCGTCAACAGTCAAACAATTTAATTGGAAAGTTGATGGACGCGCTTATCTACATATTATATGTACATGTACACAAGTAAATAGTAGTAGTTTAGTAGTTTGAAAATCCTGAGGCCATTTCTCTTTCCTTCTAGAATCTAGAATCTAAAGTCTAGTAAAGTCTAAAGTCTACAGTATTAATTCAAGTTGTGACGGTAATGACTGGAATTTCTCTAAAATTAATCTCTATTACCCTATCATAAGATCTACAATCTAACATCTACCATGTACCATCTAGATTCTGGATAATATTACACGGGGATTTTGTGAACAAAATAACTAGGTACAGGAAGATGAAAGTAGGGAAAGCTCTACTACTCTTTGAAATTTTCGTTTCACTTATGTAGTGTTTAAAAAAAATTAGAAGAGAAATAAAACACACGCATGTGGCTCCTATTAATATTTCAAGTTAGACACTTTGTATGTAGTTTGGATACTTTGTACTTTATACTGGATACTGGATAGTGAATAAATATAGATAATAGATACAAAGTTTGATCACACCACCGCCGACAGCTTTTAAAGAATCAAAAGTAAGTAAAAATGTGCGGGACAAACTATAAAGACAAGCTGCGTACAATCTGTAGGTACTTTGTACTTTGTAATCTGTATACTCTATATTTTATATTTTATATTGTACATTGTACATTGTACCTCGTACATGTGTGGATACAGATTAAAAATATTAAAATGGAGGAGGTAGAACGTGGAAGGTGGAAGGGATCTTTGTAGAAGCGGGAGGAGAACAATGACAAGGAGCGATGAGAAGGAGTATCAAACTTTTGTTGAAAATGAAAATGTGTTGAAGGATAAGGGATAAGGTGTGGAGTGAGGAGTGTAGAGTGTAGAGTTTAGAGTGTAGAGTTTAGCAAGAAAGAGTGGAGAAAAGTAACGGAGCTTTTAGAATACAGCAAGCAGCAAGATGATGATGATGAAGGCTGAAAGAGAAAGAAAGAGAGAAAGGGAGAGAGAGTACAACTTTCAAGAATCGATTAACAAAGTGAACTTTCTTTCTTGTCTAGGCAAATAAGCTTATATTGTATATTATGTTTTATGTATAATGCATAATATAACTACTTTAGCCAAGCTTTTGAAGAGCAGTAAAATGTTGCACTTTCATCTCTCACGCCAGCTTTCACTCATTCTCACACAGCACACAGCACACACACTTTCTCCCTTTCTCCCTATCTTTCAGACTTCGTTTTCGTCTTCGTTTTTGTCTTCGTCTTGTCTGTCTCTCAGTATCTAAAATTTAGAATGTATCTAGAATCTAAATTCTAAATGTATTTTGTACATTGCCACTGGGTTCTGGATTCTGGATTCTAGATTCCGGACCCATTGACACTACAAAATACAACATATTACAATGGCAATTGCTCCGACTTTGACTCCAACTCTTGCAGTTTAAATCTTGAGATGTTTCTCTCTATTCTAAATTCTACATTCTACATTCTACGTCAAAGGCAATGACAATTACAATGGCGACGGCAACGGCTGTTTCTAATCGCAAGTGAATGTCAAGGAAGGATAATTTTCAAATTTCAAAGCATCGTTTTCAATTCCGGTAAACTTTCTATACTTGTAAAATGCACATAGAGAGAGAGAGAGGTGACGATGGCAGAGTCACTTTTTAAAGCATTATACTACCTTTTATATTATGGTACATGCTTGTCTTTTTGAGTCAGTACAAGAGTTTTTTTGTACAGATTTTATAAGCTCCTTTTAAATTCCCTCTTAGAGACTGTCAAACTGGGAGATGTTTACCCTGTATATTTACTGTATACTGTTTACTGTTTAGTGTACATGTTGTGCATTACACATTTAAGCTATAATGTATTGGATAATATTATCCGGATTTAGATTGTAGATTTCAGAACTGGGATTTTAACTCTATGCTTAAAATCCCCAACTCTGAAGGATTTTCTCCAGCTTCTTCAAAATATATAAAAGACACTAAGTCGGTTCAATGCTATCATCCTGATGACAGATTAAGATGGGTTTTGCCTTTGGCTCTTGACTGTTCATTTTTTATTGTTTATACATTTTTTAGAAGTAAAAAAAAGAAAAATAGGTCGAGTACCAAGTATCAAATATCAAGTATCGACAAAACTCGATGGAACTTGGAATTATCATACATTATTCACCTTCCTCCTACTTTTTTACCTAACCTTTTTGTTTTACCATTTTCTCAAAAACTGTTTATGAAGTATTTAATATTTTAAGGAACATTTCTTAATCTTAACCCATAGAAAAAATCTAGGAAAAATCCATTACACAATCCAAAGTTTTTGATTCAAAATTTGTATACCTTCTTATATAAAATTTACAGAACAAAACTAAGCTTTTATCTAAGCTGCTAAAACATGGATTTATATTTATTTGAATCAAAATTTAAAGGAGATCATCTCGTACTAAAAATTAATAAATTTAAAAATCCTCAAAAAGTGACGATTTTGTATCGCCGCACAGCATAAATGGTTAAGGCTCTGGATACAAAGCTGACCAAAATATATACATCATCGTGTCCACTAAAGTTCAAAATTGTCCGGCTAGATGGCGCTACTAGCGAGTTTCAAATTTGTCCACGAGGTGGCTAATTGGCGACAGACAGACACTATGATTACAATAGTCTGCTTCGCATCCTATAAATGACACGTGTACCTTTGTATATTCATGATTCATGATCATGTTTTTTTCCATGAAGACAAGCTTTCTAAACTCAAATAAAATAAAAGAGGAAAATAAATAGATGGATAAAAGATGTTGAATTGTTTTAGTTTTTATGGCTCCATTTACTTTTACTGGGACCATCCAACATTAAACAACTTTTAATGTAATGTAATGAGACAACAGGATCTCACAACTTGCAACTTTACTTGTTTTTTTGGCATAGAGACAGATGCATCTAGAATTTAGAATCGAGAATCTAGATGTGAGGTGAGAGTGTAACTACTTATCCGTATACTTTCTACTCTTTACTCTTTACATGCGTATATTGCATGTGTAGAGTACATTTAATATTGTACATGGTACAAATTGTGTGCGTGTTTCATGTACACAGAATACATAGCTATTTTTTGTAATAATATTAGCAGTGTCCACACCATAACAATAATAATAATAATAATAGTAATAACATTATCATCGTGGCATCAAGAACCAAGAACCAAGAGTCATGAGAGGATGGAGAAACATCTTTATTTTGAAAATGAAAGTCTACTTTGTACATTGTACACTGTACACTGTACAAAAAACACATGTATGTATTTAGAAAAATACAAAACAAATATTGTAAGGAAAAGGGTATATTTAATTTACTTGTGTACAGAAGAGGAAATGTGATGAGAGTTGAGTTCCAAGTTCCGAGTTGAACTGTGGTGTGTTGTATTTTGTATGTTGTATTTGTTGGGATGAGATGCAATGGAATGGGATGCAATGGTATTAGAATTCTGGGGAGTTCATGCGTTTAATTAGCTTTAGCACAGAATGAAGATGAAGATGAAGTAGAAGAGTTGGATCCTCATTCCAAGTAAGCACACGCGTTTTTTCCACAGTTGTTTGAGTTGTTTGAGTTGGTGGTGGCCGTAACTGAAACTGAAACTGGAACTGGGAATGGAACTGTAGAGGGAAAGAATTGGTACTGACTCTCGTTTTGGTTTTCGTTTCCCTTTTTCTGTTGGTACTGGGAAAGAAGATGGAAATGGAGATGGAAATGGCAAGGGAAATTGGTATAAGAGTAAGACGATGAGGTTGAGGGTGAGACTGAGGTTGATGTAGATGTAGATGTAGATGAAGATGAAGGTAAAGAGGACTGGTAGTTGCAGTAGTTGTATTTGTATTTGTATGAAGAAAGTTGTGCACTCGCCATCCCGCCCCAGGAAAAATTTCTTGTTTTACTCCTTCTTTTTCCTTGCTCTTGGTTTTGGTCTGTTTTCTCTTTCTATGTAACTGATGTTTTCCCTCTCATGAAGAACAAGATGAAGACGACGACGATTAAGGCTATATATGATTACTGTAGATTTCTAGATTCTAAACTATAGAACATGAAGTTTCCTAATCATCATCATTACTTTTTTCCAGACTGAGACGCAGTCCCAGACCTTCACTCGAGGACAGTTTTCTTTTATAAGTGACTCTATGAAAAAAAGTAAATAAATTTTGTTGCCAAAGTACACTGATCCGAAATCTGTAGTTCTTTCCGTTACACCAGCAACACAAGCTATTAGCTATACTAATAATAATATTTTGTACACGTGTCGCACTTTCAATTTCACTTTCACTGCACTTTATACACCTTTTTAATCCCTTTCACTTTCTTTACAACGTTCTACGTCGCCGTTGATTCTTCAGTTTGCTTCAATAAAATTATTGCTGGTGGATTCTGGGTAAATTATGTTCCAGCCTGTCTAAAAATAAAACAGAAAATAGAAAAACGGTCAAAATTGATAGACTCTTTCATTAAATTAGAATGAACATTTGTACATGAAAATAGACTGAAGTATTGGATCAATATTTTGTGTGGGGTATAATAATTATTATTATGTATTACAGTATATAGTATATGTCTATGTTTTAAATGTTGGTGCACATGAAACCGTCATAAAATTTCCAAATCCCACGTCATATTCTATTTCTATTTCTGGGACTACATCACATTTCATATCTAAAAGTGGGTCCTGTAATAAGTAATAAATAGTCAACATTCAGGAATTCACTTTATTCCTTTTGAAATGATACCAAAAGTTTTCCAAATTGAGCATTGAGCATTGAGCATTGAGCATAGAGCATGTCAACTCATAACTCTTGGAGCTTACTCTCATAAAATATATGAGTAGCTGAATGTGAATGGGAAAGTGAATCTGAGGCCCGTTTCCCGATTCCAAATCAAAAGTCATCATTTAAACCTGAATCTGAATCTAGATTTGAATTGGAATTCACATCAAAACTTGACGAGTGTACCCACAGCCCACATCCCACAACCAACAACCAACAACCTACAACCAACAACCTACACAGATGCTTTCTCTTTTGCCTTTCTCTTTTCACTTTCCCTCTCCTTCACGTTTATTCCCTGTATTCAATATTCAATACTTACTTTCATTTATGTTTAATGTTTATACATATCTCATATTTCTATTTATATCGCTCTTGCTCTCCAGTCTCTTAACTTTTAGAATTTGATAGGAATTTCTGTATTCTGTACGAATTGCTGTTAGCTCAACTATCGTTGAAATAGAGAAAGAGTGGGATAATAATGTTGTGTATAAAAGAATCTATATGGAAATAATTCAGATTCCAGCCTTTGTAAAATGCCAAATGTTTGTACAGTTCTGTTTCTATACAAATGTACAAATGTACAAATATACAAATGTTTAGAGTAGATGGATGGATTAATAGACCAAAAGTCTGGATTATGGATGATTCCAACTAATAGAGACTTGAATGTTGAATGCTGAATGCTGAGACTAGCCTCAGAGTCAGATTCAGCATGAGAGTATAGAGTATAGTTATGTCATGGCTATAGTTGCAGTCAAACCAGAGAGGAAAACTCAACTTGAGAATGAAAAACCAAATCTAAGCTGGGAGGAGGAGGTTAATGAGCATGGTTCGTGTAGTCTGTAGTCTGTAGTGGACCAACTATTTACGGTTTAGGCTCGTAGAAAATCTAGACTGTAGAATGTAGAGTGTAGAGTGTAGAGTCTAGAGTCTAGAGTCAGTACCACGATTAAATTGAACTCTTCCGTCTAATTCCTTTTGGTAAATTGTTCATTTAGATACATTTCCTCTGGACTCCCGACTCTTGAATCTACGCTCAAAATCCACTCCTTATCAGTTCAATGTACAATGTACAGTGTACAATGTACAATTTGTGCATAGAAATATCTACAAAATCATTCCGTGGTCGAGAGAAAGTAGATTTTAATTCCCACATTGTAATTGTAATTGATATATGGAAATTGAATGGAATGGAATTAATTTTGTTAAGCATCAAGTCACAAGCTAAATGCTCAATGTATACTCTGAAATATTTTGTGTATATAATTCTCAATTCTCAGTATAGAAATGGAAACCTTAAAAAGAAAATTGAATCAGACCAACAACCATTGGAGTAAAAATACTGTACATTGTACATTTCACAGTCACAGCTACAGTTCAATGATACATGATACATGATGCAGTACAGTCCAAGATGAAAAACTGTAGAAAATACAAAATGTAATTCCAAACGTGGTTCCTGGTTCATGACTCAAGGTTCAGAAAACAGTTTAGTTGGCTGAGAAACGGCAAAGGGAATCAAAATGAATTCATACACTGACTTGTAACACTGTATTTTACAAGATTAAATCGATTCTTACTCTTAAGCTTAGACTTTGATCTTTAATTTATATAGAAAACGCAGGAGCATTTCCACTTGCATTCTTATTGAGAAGTACGAATTACGAATTGAGACTTGAAACTTGAAAACGAATGAAAGAAGTGGAAGACTGTATCTTGTATCTTGTTTACTTTATATAGAGCGAAATGTGTAAAGAGTAAAGAGTAAACAGTTTACTGTTTTATTTTTAGAAAAAGGGTTTCCGGCCATCCAAATCCCGTCAGATGGAAATTCTGTGCAGAGTCAAAGAGTATAGTTAGTAGTAAAGTAGTGAGGTTCAAAGTTCAACTAATGATCACACCACATGTCATAAACTCCTACGAGAAATGGAATACGAATTCGAATTTGAATTCAAGTTAGACCCAGCGCATTAGGCATCATTGAACGGTTGGTTGGTTGGTCCGGCCCTGGAGGCTCCATCACTTATTATTATTATTTAAGACTGTACAATTTGATGAATTTCTAAACGTCTAAATTTAGAAATTGTGCAAGGGTTTCCCTTGAAAACATCTATTTAAAGATGGTTCTGAAATCTTCATTCCAAATTCTGGGTTGAACAAACTCCAAGTTGCATTTCAACTTTCAAATTTAACCATCACGATCCCAATGCATAATACATGAGCAGTTGCCTTTCTTCTTCTTCTTCTTCTTCTTCTTCTTCTTCTTTGTACAAACCACTTGCAGCTTGCAAATGAAACCATAGATACTTGAGCTATTTACTATTTATTTATAAATTGCATAGGACATGGATTAATAATATTGAAACTGCAAGAGAACGGAACTTGATAATTGTCACGTACATTTAAAGTTGCAAAATATTGGGTGAAAATCTGTTCATCTAATTGTGAGTCTTGTTTTACAAAACTTGTTCTTCAAAGCTCTATAGTCCTAATAATCAACATGATACATGCACAATTTACAATGCACATTCAGGATTCAGGTGGAGGGTCAAGTTTTGGTAAAGTGGTTTTAAATATTATTATGTGCTAAAGCAAGTGGAAACTGGAGGATTTTGCACATCTCTTATGCAACTACAATTGCAATATTACGCATCTATTAAATTACTCAGATGGACATTCTCAAAACAGGACAGATCAAATGTGCATTATTTATCATGAGAAAATGTGAAAAGTGAGGGAGTTCACCGTACATGGTATGGTGAAGATCCACGCATGTGTCTCCCTTTCCGTTTGTGCATTATACATTGCGCTAGTCACACTGATGTCGTGTATAAATAGGAAAATAGAAAACAGACATTGTATCATCATTTAGTTGGGTTGGGTTGGGGTTTGTGAGTATAATATACAACATACGGTATACGGAGTAAGTGACAGAAGACGAGGAGCTGGATTTGATACGTACTTTGTATTTGTAGTTGTAGTTGTATTTTGCACGGTTTTACTAGATTCTAGATCCTAGAATCTAGATTGTGCTAATGTTGTTGCCTTGGAGGCACAGCAGGGATTGTGCTTGATGAGAGAAATGTAGAGAGAGGGAGTTTATTTATTTATTTATCCAGCCAGCCAACAGTGTGACGAACATGATCACCAAGTTCTCTTACAAAGGCACAATCCACCTAGAACCTAGAACCTAGAATCTAGAATCTAGATACTACAGATACTGAATTCTGGATACTGGATACGATGATATGGTATTAACACTTGTTCAAAGCCAGATCTAAATCCTATCAAAATATTACATGTACAATGTACAGTAAAAAGTAAAAGGGAATGACGTGTGAGGCTTTTTACTACTACAACGTAAGTTATGTCAGGTTATCTCATGTATGTATTTTTGTGTAGCCGTAATACCTCACCAAACCTAGTCTAATCTAATTCAATCTCTCCACTAAAATAATATGTTAAATGTACAATGTACAGAATAACACATGTTTTCCCTCTGAAGCTCATACTCAACAAATACTAAACAAATACAGATATAAAAACAAGTAAAAGTCATCATAAATAAAATTATGCACCTTTCAAACCTTTAAATTTCCAGCTCGTGTTCCTTTCCTCATATCTGTACTTTAAATTGTAGATATTAGATATTATCTGGCTTAAGTTTAAAGACAATTTATCTAGAATCTACTTTTCTGATTAAAAAGTAGGCGGGAAAAAAATCGGGTAGGCTTTCAATGTTTACATGTTTTAGATTTTCAATTCCAGGGATTGAATTGAAAAACGGAGAGTGTTCCAGACTCCAGACTCCAGACTCCAGACTCCAGACCCAATAAAAGGAATGGTTACAAAAGAGTGATATAGATATAGATACTTTGTTACAAAAAGCTTTAAAATTTCTTGCATATTGCATAATTTCCATACTATGCAACATGCATGTTTGATGACAACCACATAAAAAAGTGGATATTATTATTTCTGATTGAAGCAAAGTGAAAATGTCACACAAGTTTTCTTGTCGAGGGTAAAAAACTGAGATCACATACGATAAAATGGTAAGAAAAGTTAAGCAGAGCTGAAGAATTCTGTAAATCCAATGCTAATATGCAACCACCATGATGATATCAAAGTCAATAATGATCATGCTTATTTGGATTTAGAATGAAAAATCAAACCTTCTTTTTAATACAGATACTTTACCTTATGTATTCATCCAGGACATAAAAAATTTATCCCCTATTCATGAAAATTTCAACCACAAAGCAAAAACATGTATATGTAAAAAGGAAATGAAGTTTGACTAAAGTTACGAAAACTCACCATTTTTGCTGTCGTATCTAAACCTTGAAAACCTTTGATTTAATATAGTCTGACATTTACTACCATACCAGAATTTTTTCCACTACTTTTTTAACTACTGGTGAACCTCTTGATCTTTTTAATACTAAAACTCGGATGAATTGTAGATGATGAGTTTTGAAGAAACTTGTCTTTGATTTCTATTTTCTATTTTCTGTGTTGTCTTAATCAAGTAAAATTCAAGAAGGTTTGGTCTAATTTTAGTATCTGTTGAATAGAGCATCCAAAAATTCTTGTATGCTCTACTTGAATTGTAAAAAAGTAAAAACAAGTACATTTAAAATTGTACATTGTAAATTGTACACTGGCGGTAGGTTCGTGGTTCGTGGTTCGTGGTTTATCGTGTACGGTGTACATAATATATTATTATACAATGTGCAATGTACATTTTACATGGGAAAGTTTAATTTTAAAATGATGATGTAAATCGTCGAGACAGTCTTTTGTGACTTTGAGACTAAATTGTAAAGTCTAAATCAAATTCAAATTCAAAAGAGTATCACTACGAGTTGGAGGAAATACAATAATAGAGACAGAAATAAACTTGTGACTTGTGACTTGAGAGACTGGAAACTGAGGACATGACGCAGATGCCTCTATACTCCACAGCTCCGTAGATCTATCTATTCATGTACTCTTATGTACTTTTATGTATGTATGCTCAGAGGATTTTGAGATGATGAAGAAAGAAGAAACTCTTTGACCTTATCCTCAACTGCAGAACTGTCTCTAGTCTCTAGTCTGTACGCTGTAGTTGTCGTTTATTGTAGATACAAAGGAAGAAGAAGAAAAAGAAGAAGAGAAAGTAAAAGTAAAAGTGAAAGTAAAACCATCCACAGCGCATTGATATTTTTACAGCAAATAGATACAGAGCTTCACTCACACATTTTATATTGTACATGGTTTGGATTTGGATTTGGATTTTGTGGACGTACATAATATTATTATATGAAGGAAACTGAAGCTGAAGCTGACTTGAAACAGACACTCATTCCTTACATGTACTTTACTTTTTGTCTGTCCAAGTTTTAAATAAGCTCTTGAAAAGAGACAAAGACCATCGACAGAGAGAAAGAGTGAAAGTAGAGAAAGTAGAAAGAGAAAGTAGACAGAGGTTGGAGTTTTTGTGTGTGCTTGTGTGTTGTGTGTGTGAAAGAGATGAGTCGAATTCGAGGAGGATGAAAATAGAGAAAAGTTAATATAAAGACGGTGAAATGGAGAAAACGTGACTGGACCAAACCTCGAGAAAAACCCTTGCCTTTCATAAATCAACAGAATTCATGTTCTCTGTTTATTTGGGTACTAATGTATGACGATGACGATGATGCTGATGATCATACTGATGATGATACTGCTTTTATATGAGAATAACTCTGCTCTTCTCGCTGTGTGTGTCCCCATGTACATTGTACATTGTACATGTATTTCCGTGTGTATATTTTACTACTACGAAGTCTACTGCTGTACACTGTATATTGTACACTTTACATTCTAGATACTAGATACATATACGTTTCAGAGTATTCTGCATTTCCTGCCGTTTCTGTTATTCTCCACCGTTTTTGCTTACTGTGCACTCCAGTCGACTCCACGCACGCCCACACACACACTGTACACTGTACACAGTACACAAAATACACAGATACTCCGTCCTCGCACACTGTACACTGTATTTTGTACACTGCAGAAGCAAAGAGAAAGAAGCCACGAATGAATTTAATATTCCGATGAGAAGATATTATAAATCAGCAGCATGACAGATTCCACATGGAGAAGGTGCCGATTTTCTCACACAACACACCCGTGCAAATCCACCATACCTTTACTCTACAACAACCAACATCCAAGAAGCAACGGTGTTTTCTCTGTACTGTGCAGTGTTCAGTGTACATCACACTAGAAAATAAAATGTACTAAAGAAACCCAGAGTCTAACATGGAAGAGTATAAAGCGTACAGTGCACATAGTCAAAGAGATTCTCAAGGAGTCTCCTGAATTGTATTATGAATGTAGAATGTAGAATGTACCTAGATCTTTCTCAACTCAACTCACTCTGTGTATATTTATTCCATGTATAAACATTCCGCCTTTCTCAATTCAATCCAGTGTAAACTGTAAACGGTAAATATTCAGGAGAAAAAGAGAGGGTCGGGTTTCAAGGCTGGATCTAAATCTGATTCCCATTCTGATTCTGGGTTTGGGTTTTGGTTCTGAATCTGATTTCCATTTCTATTTCACTATTTTGACTCTCCTTCTTCAGATTGTGTCGATATAAATACATGCGGATTTTCCGATTCCTGAAGAATGAAGAGTGGAAGAAAATGTAAAGAACGAAGAGTCTTTTGGAATAGAACGGCATCCTCGTCCTTACTTACTTATCGAGTCGTACAAAATCGAGGTTTAAGTTGAAAGGTGAAGATTTCTCAGGAAAAATGCGTTCAAGTTTGTGGGGAGTTTTAGAGTTTTAGTGAAAAGTGCATAGCTCGTGTTTATTTAAGGTATTATGGATTCCGGATTACGGATTACGAGTTAAGGATTATGGATTGTGGGAGAAAGTGGATTTTCTAATAAAAATGAAGAGAAAATAAAGTACAAAAGTAAAAAATTTCCATGGCATTTAGAAGCATTTCAATATCTAATTTGATTCAGCTTATTGAATTCAAAAATTAAATTTTGAACCACTTTTTATCATTTTCTCTGATTTCATGATGGATTATTACTTTCCATGATTCAAGTGTTTATCAATGATTAATTTGGATAAAATATTCGAATATGAGGTCTAGATGAGACTACTGCAGTTTCAACATTTCAGAGAGTAGTAAAATACACACTGAAGAAAAAACAAGAAAAAGAGGTACCGTCTTGAAAATCGCACAATGTGTATCTGCACTCATTTTTCTACAGCAGAAGGAAAAGTTCTTGTGTACACCACGTACATGCGTTTGTACTTTTGCAATACAATAGTAGTACACTGAGAAATCTATATACTATACCTTATTCTACCTATTGAGCTGGTGGAATTGAAAGAAATTCTTTAGAGTGTCAATACTTGTCACATGTCAATTTTACGCGGCTTCTCCATTCTACATTCGCCATTCTCCGTTCTTCGTACAGTCTCTTTCCCTTTCTGTAGTCTACTTTTCTACCTGTACACTCTATACACATACCTCAATCCGTACTTTTATCATATTAGTCTATTCTACCTTTCTCTCACTTCTCTTTCTTTCAAGTAAAAGGTATACTACATAATACATAATATCCACATGCATTATATAAGTATTTATCGATATATTACTCGGCTCTGTCACTCTTTTCTGTTTCTCGTCTCTCCTTCTCTTTCCATCTTTATCTTGGTTTTGCTCTTGATCTTTGTCTACTTTTGTAGTTCAAAAGGCACCAACCTCCAACTCTAACTTTCAACTTCCTCAGTTACAGCGTAAAAGTAATATACATTAGTTGGGTATTGAGCATAGAGTATCTGGTATGGAGTATGGGTATGTCAGATAAGAAGGTTGTGATAAACACGTGTTTCTAGCTGTACAGCTACAAAGATTGCTTATACAAAGATATACAAAAATATAAAGTTACTCTGAGAAAGAAACAGTACAATATACCAAACCGCCGAGCATGAGCTGATATTAATAAAGCTTTTTTACATCTACATCTAATATCTATAACCTATAGACAGTAGATATTGTCTACCAAAACCTACTATAGAAAGCTACTTTTCAACAGTAACCAATTTTACTCCTTTTCCCGCTAATGTCAGTGCAGAGATACACAAGCCCTGTGATATAATCTGCGTATAATACCTAGTTTTTAGTACACATATACTTAAAGGTAATATTCGGAGCTACATGTCTACACCAAACACTAAACATTGGCATTGGCATCGACGTCGATGTCGACACATGTGCGTTCCATTTGAAGTCTCCTTGCTTCTTTTTACACTCTGAGACAGAGTTAAGAGTGTGGATGGCGGATGGTGGATGGTACCGGTTGTGGATGTCGTAATATAATCAGTTAACCTCAAAATCTACCTGTAAAAAGCTTGTGTGTGTTTGTGTGTGGAATATTGATTACAAATATGGAATAAGGAATATGGGGTGAAAACTCGTAGTGTGTAGACTGTCGAGTTTAGGCGATGCAAAGACGAGGACGATGACGTGGATGTGTGGATGTGTGGATGTGGACGTGGATGTAAATGTGTTTGTGCGACTCTAGACTCTATTCAGAATTTTATCGACGCCTTTTGAAAGATCAAGTGAGAGAAAGTTGGAAAGTTGGAGAGAGGAGAGTAAATGATGCATCAACTTTACAATTCAACCACTGACAATGACAATGACAATGACGATGGCAATGGCAATGGCAATGACATTTCTCTCCTTCAAGTGCACCTACAACCTACAACCTACAACATCTACACATACACAGATTCAACTTGTTTTGAAATTCAAACATCCAGGCAAAAAAGAGGAAAGAGCGAATAGAATCAAGAATCAAGTCTTCACATATTTAAAAGTTGTAGGGAAAATCTGTACACTGTACACTCGCGTTTACGTTTACGTCTTTCATTCAAAGAAGGTGCACATTGAACACCTTTGCCATTACTGAACATTTAGAATTGAACAGGCTGCAGTAAAAAAGTAGAAAGGTTCAAGATGTTCCGTTCAGTTCAGTTCAAGAGTTGAAAGAACAACAGTCAACTTCCAACCCGGAACTTTAAGATTCAAAATCAAGTTGCTCCTCAGGATTTTTAACCTTTTCCGGGTAGAATCTTAGAAATTGGTTTATTAAGCAGGATGAACATTGCAACTGTCTGTGTTTGAGGGGTTATCGTTATTGCCATGTATGAGGATTCCTCTCAACTTTTTTTAAATGGCAGAATGGAGAGAAGACGGAAGACTGAAGAGCATAAAGTAAACAGTACACAGTCAACTGGATCCTAAATCAAATTAGACCTTTGATTAATTAATGTTTGGCAAAGTAATTATACAACTTTTTCTACACATCATACATTTACATTTTACATATGTACAGATTCGCATTGTGTACACAAAACAAGTTGGTGTAAACACAAACACGGCAGTCAGTTTCATAAGCTGGAACAAAGTTGAACTCTTAACTCTTAACTATAAACGAAGAACAGTGACTCCTGAAAACCGGGTTGACTCAGTGTATTTTGTGTATTTTGCACTTTGTATTTCATTTGCAATTATTCAATTTCATTACTCTTCAAAATTCCCTGCACACCTTCACCTTCAAAATAAAACGTGACGTGATGTTGACGTTGAAGCAAGATGTTATGTGGAGAGTCAAGTGACGAAACAGGGGATAAATAGTAAACTTTTTACTACATAAACTACAAACTACCTTTGGAATTCCCAGTCCCAGTGGAAGGAAATATTCAATGATAGGAGCTGGCATTAACCAGCACTGGCATAAATGGCATGACAGTCATTTATGCCGTCATGACATAAATCCTACCAAGTGACAAAAATGGCATAAATGGCATAAATTTAAAAAAATTAAGA